>JAEIGF010000591.1:30108605-30403605 GCA_018903485.1 Drosophila littoralis
TTAAATCATTATTATTATTTATTAAATAAATTTATAGCTTTTCAAATATTTAATTTATCTTTTCTTTTTGAAGTGTCTTTGAATTATTTAGCCCTATATGAGTGTATAACTTAAATAAACGCACATGTTAATAGATCCACTATTCTTATTAATGTTTTTTTTTTTTTATCTACGAGCTCTATAAAAAAAAAATGACAAAGTGCCTGTTTAGTTTTAACTTAATTAAAAAAAAAAATTGTAGCATAATTTATAGTAATAGCAATGATTTAATGGTTGTATATTTGAGGATCTTGATATTTATGAAACTATATTCGTATAGACATCTAGAAATATATCAAATACATATATACAATAGGATTCAAGCATGATTTTAATATTTTATTTATTTTATTCATTTTGATAATTTAATAAGCTTGCAATTGATTACTATTAAGTATTGTTGTTGATTAAGAAAGCGAAAAATTGTATTTAGCATTTCTTAGTACTTTTATGTACACACATTTAGTAAAACATGTAAAAAAAAATTGCTTAGCTATAATCGAAGTTCTAAAAACATAACGCATACGACGTTATGCATTAAAAAAAAAAAAAAAAAAATCCGAATTTCACGGAACAATTTGTTATATGTTGTTAATGCATCGTTTGTGTGCAGCCACTCCTACTAACTATGATTCTGACCAATGCTGCCCGCAAGGCAGCTTGATTTTAAACTGCGTTCAGGAACCCATTTCTGCTCAATTGGTAAACAAAAAGGGTCCCAGCGACCCTCAAACCATCGGTGGCTTAATGTCGACTAAAGCGCTATGATCCAGTCGATGATCCAGACCAGGACTAGGTGCTGATGCACCTACCAGATGATGATGATGATGTAGGTGCGCATGTGGATGTGATTGCTGCTGCGAGAACTGTTGTTGCTGCTGCTGTTGCTGATGTGTTGAGTGATGCGAGTGCTGCTGGTGCTGTTGCTGCTGATGTTGATGCAGCATCACCGGCGAGCCGCCCGCGGCGACCATCTGGTGCGGCGTGGCCAGGTGCAGACCGCCGCCCAGCAGACTGCTGGACGTGCTGGAGGCGCTATGCGCATGCAGCGAGGTTGGGGTGCCGGGATGGCTGCCAGCTCTGTTGCCTGCTCCAGAGCCAGCGCTGCCGGAGCCGGAACTGGAGCTGGCGGAGCCACCCCCGCCGCCACCACCTGCGCCCGTCTGTTGGCCACTGGACGCGCCGCCCAACCCGTTCGACTCACCCGACTGATTGGCTGCCTCCTCAGAGTCGCTGCACGACTCCGAGGAGCCCTTTTTAATGCCATTGGGCACTGTGCCATTATGCGTCTTTACGTGCTTTGCCAGATGGTCGCTGCGCATAAAACGCTTGTTGCACACTGGGCAAGCAAAGCGCTTCTCGCCAGTATGTGTCCTCAAATGCCGCTGCAGCTCGTCGGAGCGTGTGAAACGCTTGCCGCAGAACAGCCAGTTGCACACAAAGGGACGCTCGCCGGTGTGCCACCGCAAATGTGCCTTCAGATGAGACGTTTTGCCGTAAACTTTGCCGCAACCAGGTATATGGCAGGAGTGGATGTTCTTCTTACGTAGATGCACGCCAGCGGGTCCTAAGCGCTCCGCCTCTTGACAGTTTGGGCAATCGCAAGTTGCACGGCCCGCATATCGTCGCTGTGAACGCGGCGAAGGTGTTGATGGGGTTGAAGCTTGTGGCGAAGCCGCAGTGGCTGCCGCTGAAGGTGAGCTGTGTGGTAGCGAAAAGCCACCTACGCCCTGGCCTGGCAGCATACTTTTATATGTATCCTGCAGTAAGTGCTGTCCGGATCCCAATAAATGTGCCGTATTCGAAAGTGAATGCGACAATGCAGAACTGTAATCTGTACCCGCAGCCGCAGCGCTTGCATAGTTGGCCATTGTCGAGTGCATGCCAGCGGCCGCAGCGCTTCCCATGTCCAGCCAGCTACCGGCGGCGGCAGCGCTGTGCATATCCCACCAGCCCGAGTTGACACTAGCTGCCTCAGCGGCCTTGTGCGCGGATGCGGTCACTGCATTGAACGGCCAATCATACGGGTGGCGCGAGTACACTGAACCAAAGGCGGCTCCCTCAACTTTGCCCAAAAGCCCCTGATGCATGTGATGATTGTCCGCCACCATGCTGCCTGTCGATGTGGATGTGTTGGGAAAGTACAAATCACTGCCGTATGCGGAGGCCGAGGTGCCCACGGCCGCGCAAGACGAGGCGAGCGGACGACTGTAAGGATATATGCTGAAATTACTCACAAGTTGTATAAAGCGTGCTGTTGTCTGGGCAACGCACAGTGATCCACCAATTAAGAGAAAACTAGCTGAACAAGTACACGTGATCACATGTGAATATGTGTACACTTTTATTTCAACTGAAAATAATATTAAGCTTCAGGGTGCGTTGCATTTGAATTTCCCTTATTTACTCAGCATATGAAGTATTCGCACTAACACTCTTCAAATTGTTTTTCATTATTCAATTGCTACTTAAAACTAAATAAAAGTTTCAACACTTTTTGTTTTGATAGTTACATTAAGACCTTGAACAGACGGCTAATGACATTTAAGTTTCAAATAATGTATTTTAAATAAAGTTTAGTCAAAATGCGTTTGGAAAATCAAATTTAAATAAATATATTATTTGAATTTTTAAATGATCAAGTTTTGGATTAAGAAAATAATTTTTAAGTCGGGATTTTAATAAAATGTATAACACTCAGAATTATCTTTTACTTTCAATGCTTTCGTATAATTTGTTCAGCCAGATTCTTATATATAGGACCACTGTGCGCCGTCGCGCTGCTTACCTAGCAGTGATGTTCACCATAGTGCTGCTATTAGCACTGGACGAGAGGCTGCGTGATGTTTGGCCTCCGCCACCTCCTCCTCCACTTCCACTGCCAGTGGAGCTAGACGAGCTTGCTGCTGAGATTGCGCATGGGGAGTGCTGTCCGACGCTGCTGCTACCGCTGAGGCTCGAAGCGCCGCCACCGGGTGCGCCAGTGCTACCAGCTGCAGGGGAATGTGGGCTCTTCTTCCAGGGATGGAACCCCTTTCCAACGGCCGCATCAGCTAGCGGCGGTGGGGATTTGTTCGACAGCTTATTGCACTGGGCGGCCAGCATGGCTAGCGGAGTACCTCTTAAGCTGGGATGATCCTAAAAGGAGCATGAAAAAGGGAACTTTTCTCAATTAATAAGCGCGTCATTCGAGCGAATCTGAAAATTATTCATATTTTACTTAATTATGCTCAAAATCCCGTTAGCACAAAACCAACGATACAACGCCAACCCACAAAATTAATTCGCAACGTAAATCAAAAGATAATTCGTTTAACGTTAAATGCTCCAAATATTTATGATCTGCGCGCGTTAATATCATTTCTGAAATGAGGTTCCAAAAATATCAGAACGGTTTTAAATGAATGATTTAAATCACTTTTTTTTTGTTAATTTGAAAGCCGTCAGAAACTGTTTAAATCTTACTTTTTCCGGGAGTTTTTTAAGACGTTTTATAAAAGAAATCAAATCTTTTAAGGCTAAAGTACCATACGCAATCTTTTCGCATATACCACATCAAAAAATGTTTTTGTGAGCATCTCAACTTCGACTACGGTACTTCCGCGTTATTCCAATTTTAATATACCGACAACAAAGAGAGGACAACGCAACAATAGCATAACATTTATGACCTTTCACGGTCAGTGCTTTGTTCTTTTGGCCAGAACTAATTCTTTATTTCGCTTTTGTCTAGCGGTTCAGCAACATTGTCTGACACTTGTGCACTATCTGTCTTACACTCTCAATTACTGTCTGCAACTCGCTCTATCTGTATATGTAGCTGAAATTGCGGAGTGATTGACGACGGTCAAGGATTAACTTTGGCTCTGACTTTACCTGCTCCATCTGACGGCCGCTGCGGCTTATCCTTTCGATGATCCTCATCAAACACATTTTGCCTGGCAGCTCAGCATCTGTTTGATGGACCCAAAATTGTCAACCACTGAACTATTGCCTAATTTTTGGCTGGTAAAGATCACTTTTATCCACCCAGTAGTCAAGTGGCTACCTTCTTGAGTGATTAATAACATTTGTATTCTTTGTACAAAGGTTTACAGTTGTGTTATACCGTTGCTTTGCGGCCAATTTAACAGGTAAAATTAGTTAGCTATAGGAAAGAAACAGCTAACTTTGGCAGCCAGCAATCAGGCGCAGATTGAGGCTGCGGAAGCTGCTATTAGTCTAATAATTGCTGGGGTCGGCTTACTACCCACAAATACAGCTTTCGGGTTCATAGCCAAGTCCAAATCAATAGCCAAGTTGTTTCCGCATTACGTTGGCTGAGGTTTAGACTTGCGCTGATTGGGCGGATAGGCAGTTACTGGTAGCCGGGTCGAAACTTGTTGTGGTACGTTTGTCGCTGCTATGCTATCGTAGTGCACTGTGTCAGAGAGGTGCCACTGCCCCGCTGGCAGTATAATGATATTGGGGCCAGTCCAGTCAGCAACCAGTCACAGTACATACACATGGAATGTAAAAAGGATGAGCTATACAGCAGGCAGAGCAACTATGGCCACCGAAATACTTTGGCCCCAGATTCGATGCCAAGACAGAGCCAAAGCGAAACCAGCACCAGAGCAACATAATTGGAGCAATTTCAACGTCGTGCAACTGCGCACATGACTCCATGTTAGTGTGTTTGAGTATGTGGCAAGAAAATTATACAAAATAATATCGGTACAGGCAGTAAGCCAGTAAGTCAGTTAGTTAGTTAATCAGTTAGGCTGTCAATCCAGTCTTTGCCCATTTAAATGTTAGATTATTTGATTCATCGATTAGCACGACAAAAAAAAACAATGTTTTAGCCGAGAACACCTGACTGGGAGATACCCTATACACAGCAAACATACATTAAAAACAAGTAGCACGGTGTAGTCCAGTTAAACCGACTTAGCAATACTCTGTCGAGATCAATCAGATTGATAATCAAACGTACATGCAAACGGATAGACTGAAATACATTTGGGTGTTCAACATAATTAGGCGTATATGAATTAACTTTATGGGGCCAATAATATTAGTATCTGCCTGTACATACTATGATTATTTAATAATATAATATAATATTGTAATATATATACATAAGTATAATAATAAAACATAACACACCTGAACACAATTAAATGCATAACATCTATCGTGAATGAATGTATAGTATCCATTTTAACCCTCGCTCCTTTAATTTTCAACTCCCAATGTGTTTTTTTTTTTTTTTTAAGCGCCCCAAATTATGATTATTAACAATTTATGATATTTAACAATTTTTTTTAGTATGTGGCCTCATTGGCGCCAGGTTTCGTTTTAACGCCATTCAATATGACCAAATTAGCGCACCGAGCCACTTCAATGCCCAATGGTTTGTTTACGGGCAGGGATGGGGATGTAAATGTGAGTGTGGTTGTAGAGGAAAAGGTCTAAGCCGATCGGAGCCGTACTTAACTGGGCTAAATTGAAAAGGGACGGGCTTATAACAAAAAGTATAATAAACTGTTTTCAAACTCTATATTGTTCGCTCCCACTCAGTTACTTACGGATCGCTACTTAGTTCCTCCGCCACCTCTCTGACTCCGTTGCCTGCTGCGACATCAAAGAGTAGCGCGTCTGCCCACAACGAATTTCGATTTTTTTTTATCTTTTTAGTTTTACTACCGTTGCATTTTGATGCGCTGGTTGCTCTGCAGTTGGTCCAAGTGCTCTTTCTCCCTTGCTCTTTCTCTGCCACTCGCACCGATGTAAATCATTAGCAGCGACACCTGCTGTGAAAATTATGACACCGCACAAAAGGTGCTGAACCTGCAGCGCCGTCGTTGATAGCGCCCGCTGTGATCAGGTTCCAGTTGCCAGATTTTCAGATCCGCCACATGCTGGGCTACCCAAATTTGTTTAGCTCGCGTCTTTTGTTGTTTGTCTTTGACGTTCCGTTCGGGAGCCTTAGCGGCAAAATGACATTTAACTATTCTAATTACCTAAATGCCAATATTTTATTTGATATACCGATATGAGTTAACCGCAGTGACCGCATTTGCCCTCTACAATAAGCTGCATCTTGGAATTGAAAAATGTTAGTAATGGTGTCCTGATTCCAATCATAAGTGATCTCTAAAAAGTTGCAATATCAGACTAAAGTCAAAAGATTTGAATCAATATTGTTTGGAGAAAGTTACAAAAGCGAAGTACCAAAATATTTGTGGCTTGAAGTCCAATTTATATATTATACTCGGAGTGATTTTAGACGTATTCGATTTTAGACGTATTAACACTTTAAACTGTGTATTGTTGAATCCAATGAACCCCAAATTGAAATATTCATTCAGTTAGCAAAGCTCTAGACGAAAGTTATAAATTCTTCAAATACTAATTCGTGAATAATACTATCCCACACAGTGCCCATTTATGTATATATGAAATTATATACAGACTACAAGGGGTTTACTGAGGGCAATATTATATTTGAGAAAGGTTATAAAGTTAGATTGTTATAAAATTTAAGGATCCCAAATTCATTTCAACAGGGCTACTCACACTTTATATGAAATTCAAGTTAGGGGATGCATTTTTTAGTGTGTATAGTTTTTAGTGCTAACATATTGGTACTTAGACATATACAACCACCCCATAAATTGTGCCAATTATTCCTTTCTGTGCATCTACTTAATATCGAGAACTTATATTTTTAGTTCTGGTTGCAATTAAAAAAATCACTTAGCCGGTAAAGAGTCCCTGAATTCCGTATAGCATAATGTAGCAACCGGCACTGATATCTAATCGACGGAAGCCGTCTATTGTCTAAATAAAATAACAAACAATTAAACTTCAATTTTTGCGAAAGGCAGGCTAAAAAATATAGTCAGAGAACCGACAAGCGTTTGGCTACTCAAATACGCGACTCACCAAACGGATGAGCCTTAACTGGTGTGCTCTGAGGAACGGGAACTATGGTCTGCAGACAGGGGTTGGCTGCCGAGGTTCATAGGCAATTAAAAGTTCATTGGTTTTATTCATCACTATAGGTTGGATGGCTTACCTTGCCTCGGCATGGTTTAACTTCGCTTGGTTTGCCTGTTAACCAGAAGCACAAACATTGCTATCCTCTAGCCGCGGGGTATTTTGTGAAGGACGCGACAGGCTCTTTTCGAACCTTTGCCATTAGCATGTAAAGTGTAAACTAATGGCTTTAATTTTGTTTGACTGGACAGCAGCGTGGGAAAAGCTTGGCAACTGTTGAGATTGGCGCAGCAATGCAGATGGAGATCCAGAACATCGACGTGGTTCACCGCTTAACTTCGATCTAAGAAGTTTATTAAAAAGAATCGCACAGAAGTTCGCAAACCCACAGTGTACCCATAAGATGAACTTGAATCTGGCAAATATTAAGTAGCCTGAGTGGCAGGGCTTTTAGTTTTCGTTACCAACTTTGTCTGAGAACCTCGGCGTGGTCCTAAGTTCCTTGGAACTGGTCCAGGCATGGACGCTCTTATAAGTAAGCCATACGCAAAAACTCATTAACAATGATGCAGCCACCGCAAACGGGCCTTAAAAATAAGAATAACAGCAACAACAACAACAGCAAAAAAGCCAACAAAAATTAATGGAGTTTCATCATAATTTTTTTCATTTTTTTGTTTTATCTCCCATCCAGAAACGACCCATTTTGTTGTTGATGTTGCTTTTTTTATTATTTATTATTTTTGCGAAATCTTAAAATACGAAGCCGTCTTGAGTTAGTCTGGGGCAAAGATAATTACGGCTATGGCTTGGGCTCAATATTCACCATACATCTTTGTATTTATATATGTATTTATATGTATATATAATCATGACATTATATATATATATATATATATATATATATATATATATATATACATATATATACTTGATACATATACATATATACATACATATATATATATGTATGTCGGCCTGGCCGCCGTGTTAAAGCCATAACCCCTATTGATGAAGTTCATTAAAGTGTCTTAACTTTGCGGCAACAATCTAAACCCGAGCTCGAACCCGATCCTTATCAAACCCAAAGCCAACCAGTGCAATATATGCTTTTTATTTACAAGATGCTTTAATTTTATGTTTATCCTCCACCCAAGTTGCCCACATTACTGTTCATTAGACAGACCGCTTGCCTTCTTCAGTCGCAGTCACTCAGTCTATTTAGAGGAGCTTTATCAGCAAGCAGCATATCGTCAGTTTGTTATATGCCGATTTTATTTGTAAAGCTTACTGTGCGGCGTTATTGGACCACGTATGTCCCCTAGGCTCACATATCATTGTCTAAAATGTCATGATTAACTGACCGCTCATTAGGTCCACAAGAATTTTTTTGTGGGTCATACCACCCCTTTGCTTTCTTTTCCCCCACACACAGCTTATACCAACCCCCAATGAGGTCAAATTTAATGTGTCTCATATTGCAATTAATTTGAACTGTAACTCTGGCTGTCACTAGTGTGAAGTGGGTGGCTGATTGCGGGCAAGGACATGGTTGGTGATTGAGTGCTGTCTGCAAGTAATTGGGGTTGATTTTACTTTTCAATTATGTATCAAGTATAATACTCTGCAGTCGCAAAGGCGTGAGTGGACTGCAGCACAGTAAAAAGACTATATTGCTGAATAATTTTGCTGCATGCTTTGATTTCTTTATCAAATTGTGCTTACTCTTTCCATAACTACAAGTACGAGCAATGATCGGATGTGAATGAGAAACTGCGAACTCAGCCACAAGCTGTCGTAACGTACAGTAGTACCTACGTATTTTTACACCCACACTCAAAAAACACGCACTTGCTGTGCGCCTTACGAAACGGATGTGTTTCCGATATCTATACCTTACCTTCATAAATGGATTCTGTGTTAATATTCTCTATAATTTAAAAAAAGTCATCAATATATGGTTTAAAAAAAACCATGATTCTGTGTTCTAGGTCTTATGGTCTCTGACATAGATATTTTTAAGGCTTGTCTAGAATAGTTATGACAAATAAGTTACAAAATAGTAACTATACTTCATTAATAATTATTCGCTTGGTATAGATCAGAAGGCAGTGATCGATACCACCGCACAAATAAAACATAAATGAATTTGAAAAAAAAAAAAAAAAAAAATAGTTATGATTAAACTGTCACAATACTTTCGGCTCTATTCATTAAAAAGTCATCAGCCTACCTGCCTAATTTGGTGAGACCATCACTAAGGCTGTAAAGTATAAGCATTTTTCAGGATTGGGGACCAGTTCCTAGTAGATATATTCCAAAAATTATAACACTGTTTGAGACTCATATTGTATGTATAATAGCTTATATATAATGTTATGTCTTCTTTCAATATCGGCTAATGGACGGATGTATGGACGTAATGAAACAATACAATTTCTTCACTTAGACAACTGAGTTTAAAATCTGAAAAATTATCGCCGCTACATTCATAATCACCGTTTTGTCCAGAAAATGACGTGTCAAATCTGCCTTACACTTCGGGCCTGCTTAAAAATCATAATCATCAGATGTCCATCAAATTCAACAACCACAGCAATAGCCACAGCCCAGACGGAAACAAATTCGTCGTTTCATTAGGAATCAATGAAAACGGCAATCTGTCAATTTAGGCCGATCTTCGTTGAACAATATAACAAACCTATTGAGTTGAGCACTTTGTTATTTGTTTTTTGGGGTTTCAGATGTTTTCGTTATTGCGGATATTAAGCCTCAGTTGCTGAAAGGGTGGCTATTGAAATCCGTAGGGGATAAGTGGCTTATACAAAACTTAACTACCATGAATGACAACAATAAAGTGTAAATAACAAGGCCTATTAAAAAGCCGACACTACGCCGCACAATGCACTTCCTTAAAACGAAATGGATTCTAATTATTTTTTCACAAATTTGTTTTCTGGATTGGGTGAATATTTACACCATAATAATAAATATTGTAAAAAAATATATACGGGGAGCATAGTGAAACTAATAAATGCCGAGTTTAGTAAATATATCTTTATAAACAAAACGTATTGCATGCAAGAACCAAAAGTACCCGGTAGCTTTAAGCCTGAGACACTAGTTCGCATATAAGGTAATGCTGATCTTGAATATATATACTTAATGGGTTCGGAGATGTCTTCTTCTATTCATTGCACTTTCATGACCCCATGAACCCTGTCATATATATCGGAAATTAACCTGACCTTTTTTAATGAGACTTTTTCCATCTTCTTCCAACCTGGTGGTATACTATATATAGCCCCGGTCAACGAAACTTCATTGATATTCGAGTACACTATTATTTATAAGAATATTATTGAAAGCTAGCCAATAATGTACACGTACCTACTTCTCATGATTACCCGCGCTTTAACAACTTTGAATTAAGATATAGTTCAGATCTTATCAGTCAGCATTTACTGATAATCTACCAATCTTTCTAAGCAACGAGGCCCACAAATTGGTCAAGCTATACCACACCTTTCAAGTGATCGATATAAATGAAGCCCTCAGCATGGCAAGCTACGAATTCTCCACATTTGACCATGTTTATTCATGCACAAATTGCCGTCTTTATCGGCGCATGCTGAACAACTTAACCTTTTTGAAACTTTTAAAATGAAAGCTTAATTTCACCAAATATTTACACAAACAGATAAAATCTTTTTCTCATTTATAGTATGAACAAATTTATACGTCGCCGCAAGCTGTCGATGCTCATGTCGATGGTCAGGCAATCATGATCATTATTACGACTGGTTCTTTATCTAAAATTAAGAGGGGACAGAGGCTGACAATTGTACTGTAACGTCTTGTGCACAAGCACCGAGCTGCCAGAGCTACTTTCTTAGACAACTCGACAAGTTAGTCAAGTCAAGTTAGCTCGAGTCGCTCAGTAGTCAGTCAAGGCAGCTTTAGCGAGTCCGCGTATATGCGTATATACTTTAGTGGAGGCGACTTCAGTTGTGTTTCTCTATTACCACACTGATTGAAGGTTGATTAAAGGCCAGTTGATATTTATGGCGCACCAATATATTGTTTTATACTTGTGTGAATGTGAGGGAACTTTATGACACCAACCGATAGGTTAATGCAGTTTATATATGAGTGTACTTTTACTTGCATCTATCCATATTTTTATATATCACATGCATATGGAACTACGTACAGTACGAATAAGTAGCTTAAGTGCTAAGAAACTTATTTTCTTACATTTTTATACCCTTGCAGAGGGTATTATAATTTTGTCGTGAAATGTGTAACGCATAGAAGGAGACATCTCCGACCCCATAAAGTATATATATTCTTGATCAGCATCAACAGCCGAGTCGATATAGCCATGTCCGTCTGTCCGTCTGTCCGTCTGTCTGTTTCTATGCGAACTAGTCCCTCAGTTTTAAAGCTATCTTAATGAAACTTTGCAGAAGTCCCTATTTCTGTTGCATGCAGCACATATGTCAGAACCAGCTGGATCGGACCACTATATCATATAGCTGCCATAGGAACGATCGGTCGAAAACTAAGTTTTTGTATGAAAAAACATTTTGTTTATCAAGATATCTTGACCAAACTCGACATTTATTAGTTTTACTAAGCTCCTCATATATATGCAAAATCCTATTAAGATCGGACCACTATATCATATAGCTGCCATAGGAACGATCGATCGAAAATTAAGTTTTTGTACGAAAAAACATTTTGTTTTTCAAGATATCTTAACCAAACTCGGCATTTATTAGTTTTATTATGCTCCTCATATATATGCCTTCTTTCTCGTTTTTTCTTGAAATTACAACTCAGATATATAAAAATATATGAAAAAGTACCAATATCATGGCTTAATATGTTGTACTCTTACCCCGTAGAGGATAAGAGTTTGAGACACCCAATTAGGTATATAAGATCAGGTATAGAATTTCCAAATTAAGAATATTTCAATTTTTTTAACCCATCCCGTATATGAAATCTCCTATTCGCACACTCCCGACTAGAGCACTCTGAGCTGGTCAACGCACATCCCAATGGGTAGGAGCCAGGGAGTTAATTTTCCAACGGGATTTTGGGAAATTCCAACCACAAGTTTGGAAAAAACGCGAAACACGCTCGTATGAAACTTTTTGTTCACCATCCGATAGGCCTCAAACTCATTTTTAAAGCTTTTTATTCAAATTAAATTAAGGCTGTTTTACTCTACTCGGAAAATGCACTCCTCTTTGGTGGGTGAAGTTTTGCGCTTTAATTTATTTCCAAAGTTTTTTATGAATAATCATTTTAGATGTGATTCATACTTTTCGCAGAGTTCAAGCTTCCTCAATTTTTTGTGCGCATTTTTCAATTTTTTCCAATTGGCTTCAAACAAATTTTCAAAGCCCTACATTAGGACTTAATGAATACGTGTTTCAACGATTTTGGAAATTCCACCCGGTACTTAGGAAATTTGTGAGAAAATTTGACAAATATAGGGTCAACTTAAAACTCATTTTTGCCACGGGCAATGCCGGTCAATACTTGCTATTTGTGTATAAAACGAGTGAACGTCGACCAACACTCAGCCCAACCCATACGTGCTAAGAAGCTGAAATTCTTACTTAAGCTTCCGATTGGATCAAAAGTAATCACTAAGCCATTATACCCTGTAAGGACCAATTTACGTCTTGAAATGCCAAAATATAAATTTGGGCTCAGTATTAGTGTATGATATTTGTAGCTTACATGTACATAATTCAATTTCAAAAAAATCCATAATTTCCAATACATTCCAGGTTTTCAGCTTGCTGTGTAAACTGTACATGGTGAAAAATTGAAATTTAGCAGGCTGAACACTCGGCTCAATGACGTAAACCATTCAATTGACGTAGTAGGAGAATAAGGTCAAAGTACACCGATGTTAACGCCGAACATCAAACGAAGAATAAAACTAAGCAGGAGGTAACTGCCAAATGGCAGCGCATTTGATGGATGACATGGGACGACGAGTCGGACGATTGCACAGGGATACTGTGCCTGTGAAGCTGTGAGAAGGGAAATGAACTAGCAAGCAGGCAGGCGGGCATGCAGTTTAGCTAAGTTCCTAGCCTACCCTATGTTGGGTCACCTCAGCGAAATGTGCAATTTTGTAGCAAATTAGCAACTACACAAACACACGCATAAGAACACAAATACACAAATGGAGAGCCCCTTTGTTGAATAAAAAGTGCCGTTGTGATTATCACCGCAGGATATCTATCAGGTAGATGGAGAATGAGAGTGAACAAGGGAGGGAGAAGAGAGCGAGAAAGGGAGATAGTAAAGTTTTATACTGAGAGAGAAAGATATAAGTGTGGATGAATATCATTAGAAGAAGAGGGGAAAAATGAGATCAGCTAACCACCATATAATCCTGTGTTAAGATCATCCGCTTTAAGAACAAAGCGCATAATCCTTTAATGCGCCAGCGAGCTGTTAAATAAACATAGCATTGTTCCAGAAGATTGCTCAAAACGTTGCTCTAAATCTGATGCCTAATGAGTAATTTCGATCAAGTACCTAGATCAAGTATTTTAGAAACCCTTTAAAAACATACACAACAGACACTATCCTCTGCCACTTGAGACGACAACAAAATCTGGCACACTCTTAAATAAACAATTGCCACTTGCTTTCGACACTATGGTAAAGTTGGGTGAACCTAAAACAACATCATAGAGAGTAGAAACAGCTACACCTACCATTCGTATTCCAAATTCGTGTCTGCAGTTCCAGCAAATTGGGAATTGTAGGCAAGCCGAAAATCGTTAACGGTTTTTCACTTTAATCCTCACTGGCCAGGCGCAGACGCACTTAAAAGCTAGTTTCCTGACACGCCCTCTATATCATACATTGGAATTGACGAGGTGACTGGAGTAGCTTAAATCGGCGTCCCCTGTGCAGTTGGTTCCCGTTATCATTGAAGCCACGCAAAAGTGTTCTAATTGTAAAACTTTGGCCATACAACCAGCCGGCGATTTTCTTGTTATTGCTGGTGCATTTGGCGTTTGTGTGGCAGTCTACACCGCGTGTTTGCGGTAATTGCAAATTGCTATGGTAAGCCGCGTCAACCCCTCAAACGCCGGCAAAGGAAAAATTTCCAACTATCCCAGATCCGGTTTTAGGTATAGCTCGGCTTTAAGTGGACGGTGGCTTTAAATTAAAAGTGACAAGTATTTACTAAGTGCCAGGCCTAACGTCGCTGGCAACAATATGCATTTCAAAAAATTATATCTTGTATGAATGTTTTTGAGTATATTATATGCAAGAGATTCGAGAAAGAGTGAACTAGTCGGGATCTATGTCGTAACATAGATTCGAATTTCCATTTGAATTTCAGAAAAAAACTTTCCAGGCTACAGACATGGTAAGATCGGCTCTGCTGTTGATGGTAATTTCAAGTGTATACTCTGTTAACGTCTTAAATTGCCCAATTTATTCATTTTCCACGGTTATAAATCATATAAATGTTTTCACTTAACGACCTCAGAAGTCAAATCAATTGCGCTTTCAATAATATTTTGCATAAATGTAATTGATAATAGTGGCCCTGTAATGTCGCTTCCAAATTTTTTATTTTTTATCAGATATTTGATATCAGTTCGTCAGATAATTGTTGGTCCTGACTAACCGACCGTAAGAGCTAGGACGCTAACAATTTACCCGAAATTTCTTTATGTGATGAAGGTGCACTCTAAGACGAGGATTTTTGAATTTCCACCAGCAAGTGTGGAAAAATCGCAGCCTGATTGACTTCAAACTCATTTTTAATCATATTTGTGAAAATATGCGTTATACATGTTAAGCCCTTTTCGGAAGATGCATACCCAATAAATGAATAATGAGGTTCAAAGGTTGTAAACATAAAAGTTTATCGGCTTCAAGCTTCCCACTAAGGAACTAAAATAGGCGAAAAACCCTTGGTTCCAACTTTCAACTTCAAACTTATTGCCTACTATCTTTGTAAAATTAACCCCACACACGTGAATTCAGGGTGGTATATGTATAAAATTTGAAGCAAAAAACTTGTACAGGTCAAGACCGGGAAATACCAACTAGTACTAAATAAATCTGCAGCTAACATTGTTTCGTCCATATTATTATCACATATTGCTTAGTTTTGAACTGCAAATAACCTTTCAGACATAAATAAGCAGAAATAATACTGAATGCAAAGGTATTCAATCAGCTGTTACCTTTTGTTGTTATTGTCCTAAATATGCGACAATTTGTGTTAAAAAAAAGGCATCTGAAATAGCATCCACATCCGAAACCAAAAAAAAAAACGCAATGTGTTTATAATTGGATATTCAAATCAAACAAGATCCAGGCTTAAGCAGCTGATAAATTGCAAAATACTGCACCATAAAACCTGTAACTAAGATTGCGTCTGCTGTTTAAGTAGCTGGTGCTGATCAGCTACCCAACAGTGATAGTGGCAGTGACTGGAACAAAGACACTAGCCGACCGTCTGCCCGCTTCGATTATCTGTGCATGTATGCGTTTGCGCACATGCCTGTTCGCTTCGCAGCTTATTTTATTTGGCTTTATGGATATGAGTCCGAGCTCGAGCTCGAGCTCAAGCTTGGATGCAGACTCCGACTGGGATTCGCACCCCGCTGCGAGCTGTCCCGTTCCTTTGGTCAATATACAAAATGCTGTAGATTGTTTTCTGTGTCTCTGCTTGTCCCTGTCTTTCCGTCCACCACAGCCTCTGGCTTTGTCTCTGAAGTTGGCCTCTTTTGCATATTCATTTAGAGTGGTAGTCGGCAGAACACCGGTAGCCAATTACCTGGCAGTTAAGGTTGCACCAATTCGTTTAATAATAAATAATTAAACACATGCATATGTGAATAAAAAGCGTAAACGTTCCCCAGCATTGACCGAAGGGTACTTTGCCAACTTGACTTATTGAATTTTACACTCGTCTCACAATGTGAACACAAGTTTATTAGTTTTATGCACTGTCCATCTTGCTGTGCATCTGGCTGTATGTCCGTATGAACTTTATTTTGTTCGCAGCTGTTGAAACTGATACTTGAAACTCAAAATACATACTCGTTTCAAATATCCGTCAGACAAAGTTGCTGATCTAGAATATATAAACTTTATGGTATGCGGTACACGTTTCAAGCTAAAATTAAAATACCTTTATATACAAGGGTATATAAAATCAATATATTCATTTAATTCCTTTATTGTTTGGGCCACAATGAGGACAATGGGGTCGCTAAATGTATGAATAGAATGCGTGGGGGATGGGAGTGTGGTGCGTAGACGCGTGCTGGCTTTTATAGCAGTTTTGTATATATTTTAAGTTGAATTTTATCAGCGACAATGGGTAGGTTCTTCTACAGTTCTAACATATTTAACGCAAAAAACTGGGCATTTTTGTGTTTTATTATTGTTTTGATATATAAAAAATGGAAATTGTTTGCGCTAGAGGGGTGAGGAAGGGGATCACTTGATTGCATAGATGCGTGATGAAAATGGTACCGGCCTTGCCAAAACCCACGTAGACAAAGTCGAGTCGTAAAATGCTAGTGTGTGCATATATGTTTCTTCTTGTATTTACTGTTAACACTTACTACCAAAAAGTAGTGTTCGTCCGGAGCATATTATTAGATATATACTAAATTTAATTAACGGCCATGCGAGAATAACTGCGCTGGATGTCTATTTTTTTTGTATTTGTATTCAACTTTTCTGTTTCAGCTTGTGCAGCTTTTTGGAAAATTTGACTTTATAAAGTTTGTTTGATTGATTCAAATTGTGCCACCCTAATTATTAACTGCATTCTGATAACCGAACTAATGAAAATACAACTAATATTATATTAAGGAATTGCCCTAAAACGCAAATACCCTTAAAAGGGGTAAATATGTGCATATGTAAGTAATAGGCGAAAGGACGCACATCCGCATGTAAATAGTATTTAAAAGCGAGTGTATGAAAGTGTGATTTTTGCTGAGTGTATGCTCAGAACTAGATTTGTACAAAATATTTCAGAGTTTCCTTTGTTGTATCGAAAATGTACAGTTAAGCTTTTAAATTTCTAAATAACTCCCAGTCATTTGAGATGTATTCACAGTTTTCGCAAAATCCCTCTTGGATTGAAAATTCGGGCCAAAGGTTGTGTGAGCGTAATTTTCGACTTCAAGCTGCTCACTACGAGACAAAAACGTTAACTTCAGCTTTTAGTTCTTCATTCAATGGACTTTAAACTCATGTCTAAACTCATATTAAACTATAAATAATTTATTTATATACAAACGCCGCTACAATACCAAGTAAGAAAATTATCAATGTTGTTAATGACTCAATGAATTAAAAATGTATTTGCCATATCGTTACTCGGAATGTGAATAGCTAATGCTATTGTAGCTGGTGTTAGTTTTGCTATTGTTGTTTTATGAAGCATTTAATGGCTTATTAACAAAACGCAAAAGCGCCACACAGCAAACAGCTAACCGCGATAGGCATCATCAATTAGTTGGTCGGCAACAACATTAAAATGGGTGGAAGTTTACTTCTATGGAGAGCCACAAAAAGGCGCATTCATGATTATTTCTGATTGAATTCCGCACACGACAGCCGAAAGCACCAACAAATTTAAAATTTCCTATCAAATATTGTATGAGCAAGAGTGCTCTTGTCGGGAGGGCCTGCTATTTGATACCCCTTACCCAGCGCCGAGCTGTCCTAGCAAGCATTCAAGTTTTCTTTTATATTTCTGCCTGTAATTGAAAACAATCTAACATATAATATATATATACATATTTATATATATATTTATATATATATATATATATATATAAATATATATAAATGTATATATATATATATATATATATATATATATATATATATATATATATATATACATATATTTGAGTTTACCATACCATACCAGTTAAGGGACCTAAGCTCATAAAACCTTGTAGCACCTCGAAGGTGCTTAATATATTAATAAAGAAATAAATGAATAATAAATATTTATTAACATTATGAAAGATGAATATAAAAAAAGGTATTTTTTTTATAATATTCGAGAAGACACATTTTAAATTTAAAATTTCCCGGATCGGCTATATTATACAAACGGACATGTCTTGATCGACTCAGCTTGTCTGATTTACTTTGTATCTATTTTGCTTTTTACCTACTTTCAATTTGTGCAGGGTATAAAACGTCCATTTATTGTATATATTTTTTTAAATTCGCTGCGTTGTACAAATCGAATAGGAAAATCGTGCATATCATTTCATTGTAGGTTACAAGCTCTGCCATAATTATGAACAGCTATCTCCCTGAAAATTATCGCAAAGCCAGACAGCGCGCCAATCAAAACCAACATCATTCTTTTATCCAAGCCACTGCCCATAAAATCAACTTTTCAGTGCTTTCTATGCTCAGCATTTTTAGGCGCAAAGTGGAAAATTACAACTTGCACTCACGATAGAGTTTATGTAATCAGAGTCCGGAGGCTTGAGACCCAACGACTAAAGACACGACACTGAAGACTAAGAGACGGGCTCCAAAGACTATTCATAATGTTAAGGCATCAACGTTTAGGATTTGTTTTTGGCTGCAAATGCCTCTCCCAATGCCCATCGCCTTTCTGCATTTTCTGCATTTTGAAGGCCATGTTCCTTGACGGCCTTAGCGAATGTGGGAAGATCAGTGGCGATGAGTTCAATAAAGGGTTTTGATCATTAGAATACATCCACAAAGTAAAAATGGTATATTATAGGATCGGTGCAATGCCCGTCTTATTGTCCGTCTATATAGCGGGCTTCCCGGGAATGTATAAATAAATCTCGCATCGGCACACAACAGACGACTTCTTTTAAGGATTCTCTTCTTAAAAACATGAATAGATATTAGAAAAAAATATATAATACATATTTGGTTTCTTATTAAAGCCGGCTTATGTTACGTTAAATCTTTAAAAGGGTGCATTTTACACTGTAATATACTTTCGTGTATTGCTTATCGTTTTTTTTTTTTTAATTCTTCATTTACTTCTTCTTTTTATTACTTCCATTATATCATTTATTTTCGTATTTTATTTAAATTCAACAAAAATGTTGTATGTAAAATTTAGTGTATTTAAAATGGTGATTTGTTTTAGGCATAACTCATATCGTATATCATGTACAGATCAAAAATATTTCGATTTTTAAAATTTTCCCCCAGTTCTCATCAAAATTAAAAAATAGAATAACTTAAAAATATTACAATATTGAAGTATTCAAGAATGAATAACCCATGCTGTGAATTACCCTGGGTTTTGTGTACACGCATACATATAGAAGGAAGCTTAAATGTGGGTGTTGGCATTTCGGCGCTAGGTATGTAGTCGAATGGACTCAACTTTAGCCCTCCAATTTGTTATTTAAGTTGTAGATCATTAGAGCTGAATGCAACACAATAAGTACACAGGTTTGTATAGTAAAAACATGTACAATTTTTAATTCTTTTTACTTCTTTGACAATTTCTCCCGTTTAAAATTTGGCATGTCAGTGCCCTGTCACGATCGCTCATAGGAGAGAAATTTGTTCTTGCTTTTATTGTTAATTGCCATCCAAATTTGTTATGTCAATAATAGCAACAACAATTGCTGACGGGCACACTTGACAGACTACGTGACAGGTGACAGCTCAGCAGTATAGCTGCGATTTTTTTGAATGGTATTGGAATATTCAGTGTAATATCGTACACAATTAAATAACAACACTAGTTTTATTATGTATTAGTTTTAATATTTTTTTTTTTTAATTATTTAGCCCGTCAACTTTTTTATTCTGATGGTCAGCGAAGAGTGAGCCTAAACGATAGAAGTATTTCAGTATCAAGACTGAAAATAACATAAGCCTACTTGGTCATTGTAACTTTTGTATTATGAGTGTTTGTGTGTATTTCAACACTCATTATTCCAACAAATGGCAATCCACTGAGTAAACTCTGCGAAGGAATTTAATTCACTGCATACAATTTGTTGCATTGTTGATCCAGTAGCAATTGGTGGCGCTGCTTTTGCGGTTTGCAAGCAACTGCATAACCAGCAAACTGACGATAATTTTGGAGTACACATTTCAACCGAGAAATAGCTATGTGTCAAGCGCAGCGACATTCCCATCAGCAGAAGAAACAACTTCTTTGCACTCTTAGCAACAAGCTTTACTTGGCTTGTAGCCAATTGTGGGCGTTGCACAACATTTCGCTACGTTTCAACTGCATTCGGTGCATATACATATTGTCGCCGTCATTTGAAAATAGCGTACATTAATATGCATACATTGATAGATTTTGGCAAGCAAAGAATAATCACAACAACAGCGAGAGCGATGGTTGCTACGCCAGCAACAACGCCCAGTTTGCCCCTCACTCATCACAAGCCGTGCTGTGCTGGTAATTTTTGTCGTTACCAAAGTGTCTTCAAAACGAAATCGAAACTGAAACGAGTTTTGACGCTATGGCTATTGCTATTGCTGTTGCTTTTGGTGTGTTGTTGCTGTTGGTGTGCTGTTGCTGCCCTGCAGCTTTAGTCCAGCATCGTGCCGTGGCAAATCAATCAATTTACGGGCTATCTTGGAATATTTTTGTTGTTTTTGTTGCTGATGCTGTGGATAATCGGTGCGCTTCATCAGGCTGCAAACATGAAACATGAACATCATCAACGCCATTTCAACGCGCGCCTTGTGCTAAGTTAAAAAACCTAATTTCGGGCGTAAGCCTCGAGTTGAATTGAGTGGAGTTAACTTCGGGTCCAACTGAAAGTTGGACGCCGTTCGCGTACAAGGACAACGTGACCTAAAAAACATATAAAATGCCAAAGTATACGCTCGCTTGGTGGTAATCACTGCACATACATCTCAACCAGCAGGCGTAACAGCAACAAGAGCAACAGCAACACCAAAGGCAAGACGACTCATGTAGTTGCCATGTTGTGGAGGCTCGCTTGCTTGATGCACGAATTGCTTGCAGGTTTGGCTACATCCAGCAAAATTGTTGCAGCAAACCATGTTGCTGTAGTTGCCGGCGTTGATAATGTGACTAGCCTGACCTTATGACTACGCTCAAGAATAAGATTTTAACTTGGCAAGTCATGCACTTGTCCCAAGTATTTGTGGCTCACGTGCCGCCATCAAAGTGATGCTTCTAAGCAATTGCCAATGGCAATAATGGACCATATATGTGGGATATTTGCGCAGTACATTAAAAAAAAACGCATTTGAAACGGTTTCAAACGGTGTAGCTGTTGCATTTTTGCGTCAGGTATGTGCTCCAATTCGTCTACTGAGTAAGTAGAAAATCCCAAATTAAATTAACTTTAATGTGCCGAGCAAATCTATGAGATACCATTTGCCGTTTTCTGTGGAGACTCATAGAATATCATTAAAGCTTTATAACAATATTCCGACTGAAACGCATTTCGATTTTTCTGCCAATAGTGCACATATTAAACATAAGCGTTAAATAATTCTTTTTTTTAAAACCAAATAATTTTACATTTTCTTTAAGTTTCATATTTTCTGTTTAGTTAGTTAGGTATTTAAGATGATATTATTTAATTGATTATGCAATGCTTTATAAAAAAAAAACTAATTCGATTTCTAAAGGAGCCTCCAACTATTGAATGGTTAACGACATTAGCAGCAATGGCAGACACCACTGGGAGCGGCAAGAAAATCTACAGTTTGTCATTTTTGCTAGCTTTGAATGATGAGTCAAATGAAAAGCGGCAGCTACCAAGTGTTTTTGCATGCATTTGTCAATTTAGCATGTCATCAAACATCCTTTCAATTCTGTTTGACAACAGCCGCCGCAACCGCCGTTTCGGTGGAATGTCATGCCACATGTCTGCCTGGCAGCCATTTGCATGCCTCGCTAGAATGCAACGCAGCGTTGCAACTGCATCATCAGCCACAGCAGCCTCAGTCGCTATATAAAAGGCGTTGGCGTTAAGGAACGCTTCACTTGTCAAGGCGAGTGACTAAAAATTGCATTATTTATATTATCTTAACAACTTCATAAAATGTTTATTACCGTCGCAACATGTTGCAACCACTCTCGACTCTGCTGCCGCTGATATTGCTATCATGGCAAGAGACTCAGTGTGTAGCAATAAGTGGGTCACACATTTTTTCATTGACAGGGTATAAAATGACTGCCAAGCCATTGTTTGAACGGAAATCAGAAGTCTACCAGCGCATATCTGTGGCCACGTAATATATATACATGCTTTTTTAAATATAGTTATGATTATCTGTATGCTGTATATTTTATGGAAAGGCAGCATTAGGGGCATTATTATTTTGTTTCTTATTTGTGCCTTAAAAGCTTAAGCATTTCTTTCAACTAATATAAAAATGTTGTGGAAGCTTAAGATTTGTTTAAAGTAACAACCTTATATTTGTCGCTTTACTTCTGGCAAAAATGTTGTTTCACGGAGCCCATAGCTCCTAACAACCACTTTTCACTGCTGTTTTGCAAATACAGCTCCCCTTTTTTGGTCATAAATCAATGGCCTATATACAATATTTGTGGTCCGTCCCCCATATAAATCATTGCATTTTCGGTCACGCCAACACCAACAAATCAGCTGACACTTGCTGCCATATACCACACCCATAGGAATAACAAACGCAACTTACTTAACAAGCGAAGAAACAAAAAGTATTCACAGTCAACAAATGAAAACTATGAACGCTATTTTCATGTACATTTGTAAATTATTTGCAAGCATATGGAAAGAAAACTAACAATAAACTAGCAAAAACTTTTACGACCATCCGTTGCGCTCGTTTTCTGTCAGCTGCCCTCTCCTCTGTTATACGACATACACTCAGTGCTGTTGTCTTTTCTGTCAGCACACTTCAGTACTTACCAAAAATATGGCCACATAAAATGACAAAAAATGTACAGCAAGCCACTTAAATAAATCCATAAGAATCTAACTTGGATTCTCTGTGCCTGCATTCTAGCCTATAGCCGTTGTACATCCATAAGGTCTTGAGGGAGCATTAGACATATAAGCCGCCTAAGCAAATAAGCCCAGGCGCTTACAATGACCTACAACTCACGGAGACAGAAATTCACACATAAACACAATAATACCAACAAAACCAAATCCGTTATGACAAACAAACAGCATCACAAAAATACAATGTCCCCTACAATGTACATTGTAAATACATTGTCTGCCATGTAGGTCGTCTGAGCCGCTTAAAATGCAAATCACTCATAAATCCCTTGGAATAGGAGCCAAGCAAAACAAACTGAACATTCCTCCGAGTGTATATGTCTCTTTCCATTATTAGCCTAATTTTTGCATTAAAAACATTAGAAATTTGAAATTCTAGAAATATTAAAACATTGCAGATGAATTTGTATAAAGCAACCCATTCTATTTCAAGGTATGTTAACCAAACTGAGCAATAACGAGGCTCCCATGCTCAAAACCTTATAAATATTCGGTTTTTAAAGAGATAAAAGAAATAATATATACGTCTATTTTATTTTCTGTGCATATATAAAACTATTTTTTAACTACCGTGAATATAATGAATCAATATATAAAGATAAGAATAAAAACGTAAATATTATCATCCAAATTTTTATATCTTGAACCCATTGTAAATGGTTGTAATGGGAATAATGGTTCTGTGAAAATGTATGTAACAGGAAGAAGGAGTCATCTCCGACTTCATATATTCTTGGTCAGATCAATTTCCGAGTCAATCTAGCCATATCTGTCTGTCTTTCCGTTACATCGCACATCGATATCTAAACCTATAAGAGCCAAAAACTTAAAAGTCACTCGTATGACATACACAGAATCACTATAGTTTACTTTTTGAATACATATAGTATAAGTACTATGAATGCCATTCAATCTTCTCCTAAAGGGTATAAGCGATTAAGAAACTTAACCAGATATGCATTTTATACACGTAACAGACCAGACCTGCCAAGCTGGTGTCCATCATATGTGGCTCTCGAGTTTATATCGATTTCAGACCAAAAATCTTTGACTGCGCCCTTGCGGTATGATTATCACAATTATCTGCAATTCAGACCATAAATCATTTTATTCCTCTGCAAGCTTTCCAGGTAACCCAATCTTTCTTAGCTGTTGATGCTGTAGTTGCCATTTTGATCGAGTCGTACTACGAATAGATACTTACATATATATAATAAATACATTCGCTGGCTGGCTAACTAAACTGCCTTGGTTTTGCCGTATTAAGCCTTCGCTACCGCCGCCGCCGAAGTCATAGTCACCATTGTCGTCACCAACTCGAAAAGCAAATTTACAGCACGATCAAACAATTCAAACAACATTTTTGCATTTAACACTGGCAATTCATTGCCCGAAACGGACACTCGAACTAGATATCGAGGGCTTTTTTTGTATACCCTGAACCCATTTAACACGGGTAAAAAGGGTATAATGTTTTTGTGCAAATGTATGCATTTATGTATGTAAGAGGCAGAAGGAAACATCTCTGACCCCATTAAGTATGTATATATTCTTGATCAGCATCAATAGCCGAGTCGATCTAGCCTTGTCCGTCTCTTCGTCTGGCCGTCCATCCGTCTGTCTGTTCGTATGATTGCACGTAAGGATCTCAGAACCTGTAAGAGCTGGACACTTGTAATTTGGAATGTAGGTCCTCCTAGTGCTCGCGCAGTACAAGGTTGTACGTGACCGTTAATCGATAGCTCTCCCCGTTTGCAAGTAATCAGTAAAAATCAATATCGAAATCCTATTTTTTTTAGCAAATCTCGTAATTATAAGAGCTAGAGCCACCAAATTTGGCATGTAGCTTATACCTTTCATTTTATAGCTATTGCCACCCCGTCTTCGATCCATATATAAATGAAATAAATAAACCAATTTGAACTACCCACCAAAGCCACAACTTTAATTATATTATCGTTTTGGGAATATACGAATATTCTATAGCACAATAATCTATTGTCAAAAATTTCATGAAGATCGGTAAGGAAATACTTAAGTTATTAAAGTTATAGTCCTTATATTGCCACGTGTTTGCGGCAGCTAGTGCAAATTGCAAAAATGTTTGTATGTACATAAACACACATTCATGCGCGTCTTTATTGAATCCCATCCACAGCATTGCTGTTGCGATTTTATTGTTTTCTGTGCTGTGAGTATGTGCTGCTTTTTTAATACGTTTTTTTATTCATTGGATGCTAATTGTCTGTTTGGCTGTCGAGTAGGGGCGTTAGCAATTTTGTGCGGTATGTCGCAGGTTCGATTAATATTGAGGGAGATATCTTTTGTCTGGTTTCAGGGTATCCCCTAGTCGGAAACTCGCGACTAGAGCAATTACTTGTTTGTACTTATTTTGATTGCTTTTGGTGCCAAACATGCATATTGATTAACTTATAAACTTACATTCAAATTGACGCTGACAAACGTTTTGACTTCGCGCCAAACGAATTTACAATAAATTGTTGATGTTACTGTTATTGCGGATATATTTGGCTTATACAATTATCGCAAGGGTCATACGCCACCATGAAAATTGCCAGCACAATTAAATTGTGGCCTTACTCTGAGCTTTCCCGATATATGCTGTTTGGAGTGAGCTCTGAGAAAATTTTGATAATTTCTTCACGATCCCATAAAATAAAAAGTACTTAAGTTAAGTGTTTGTGTCAAATGTGTGCAAATTTGTATGTACACAAACACCGGTACCTTGTGGAATCTTTTGGAAAATGTAACCTTTATTGACCCTGAAACCATTGAAAATAAGTAAGAAGGGTGTAATGTTTTTGTGCAAATGTATGTACCACGCAAAAGGAAGTATCTCCAAACCCATAAAGTTTATAGCATCAATACCCGAGTCAATCTAGCCATGTCCGTCTGTCTGTTTTTCTGTCCGTCGTGTGTCCGTTCGTCGATCTATGTATTAACGCAGTACGAATTTTTTGCCGATAATCGATAACTTTCCCCGTTGTCAAGCAATCGATAAAAATCCATATCGAAATCCGGTTTTTGAGCAAATCTTTAAAGTTTTAAAATTTTTGCACATGTAGCTTAGAGAATAGTATTAACAGTATGTGGCTCCGCCCCCTACTCGGGAACTCCCGACTAGAGCCTCTTTCTACTTTTCCCTTTAATTTTGAATACTTCATTACATTACAACAACACAACAAACATAAATAATACCGATGTTATCCTATAAGTTTCGTGAAGTGCATGAATGACAGATAAAATTTAATTGAGTTCATAGAGAGCGTTTATGCATATATAACGCTGTTTGTTCTGATTAACTAGATGATTGGTGATCTATACACAGCCCAAAACTACTAGTTACCTTATTTGATGTCAGTGCACGCTCAAACAGGGTGTTAAATCTGTGGGAAATCGGTGAAAAGCAGTTGTGTGAAACTTAATTGTTCTAAATGAAGATCGACTACAATCATTTTGCAAAAGTTCATTGGAGACTTGTAAAACATTTTTTTTAAGTTTCAGTTCCGTAGGTAAATAGATATAAGGCTGCAAAATATAAGGCTGCAATATAATTGTTGTTCGGGCGAAAGTGAAACGCTCGTTTAGTTGCCTTCAGACTTATATTCAAAGCCTTACGTAAAACAAGTTAAAGTGCTCTAGTTTGGAGAGCCTGGCTAGGATATAAGGAGGTGCTGAGAAAAGCACACCTGTATGCACAGGCATGCCGCTTGATACCCAGCTTCCCAGTAGAGCTTTGTTTCATGTATTTCAATCTGGTAAAATTGTAACTTCGGCTAACTAAGTGCGAGCCGAAGAGACAAAAGCATGCCAGACATTAAATACAAACAAGTAAAACTGTATTAGTCAGGAGTGTCAGACTAGGACAGACCCTGAACTCCTCTGCGAGATGACTCTTTAAGCATACATGCATACACAAAAACACACATACACATACGCACGCGTAGCTTACGTAATTAACTTCGGTGCGCAAGGGGTCTAGCTCTTGAAAGCTCCGAGATATGCT
The DNA here is from genome assembly GCA_018903485.1 of Drosophila littoralis. Classification (NCBI taxonomy): domain Eukaryota; kingdom Metazoa; phylum Arthropoda; class Insecta; order Diptera; family Drosophilidae; genus Drosophila; species Drosophila littoralis. Next base: position 30,135,696 of record JAEIGF010000591.1, read on the forward strand.
CAAAAACTGGATTTCGATACCTATTTTTATCGATTGCGTTAAAACAGGGAAAGCTGCCGATGATTAAAACAAACTCGACCGGTAGGGGAAAAAGGAGTACCTGCGTTCAAAAAATTGTTTGTAAATAAGTAATTTATCCTATTAACTTAAAAGTGTTCTAGTCGGGAGTGCCTAATTGGGGGCTACCCTGAACTTTTATCTATAAAATCCAAAAGAAGCTAGAGCCTTACACTATCTTGCTCAAGCTTTTGCCAAAAATGCACTTTTCCTTAGATATTTAAACAGATAATGGGTAATATTTCACCAGTATAGATAATGCACGGGTATACACCATTTATATTGATTAACGCTAGCTGCCACGTTTGCTATCGTTTTCTTAAATAACTTAAGCAATGGGAAAGCTATCAATTATTAGAAAAAAACTCGTACTGCACGTGCACTTGGAGGACCTGCGCGGAAGATTTCAATATTCTTGTTCCTATTATCTCTGAGTTCGATGCGTTCAATTGATTCATACGTTAGAACAGACAGACGTACATACATGGCTAGATCAACTAGAATATTGATATTGACCAAGAGTTACACATACGCTATATCGAAAGACATGGTTGTATCTCGACAACAATACGTTCTCATCAAAAATATAAGCACTTTACGGGTTTTTGAAATTAATGAATGCTTACCCCAGGTTAAAATAAAACACTCAGGCAAAATTTGTTTACTGTTATTTCATTATTTAATAAAATCTTGTTTCACAATTTGTTGAATATAAATGATTTGTTTCATTCGATTGAAGTTCAAAAATGAATACTTATATGCATATTGCATGAATGTACACATTTTACAATAATTGTACTACATATTCTGAAATTATCAATAAAGTAGACAAGCAACAATAGCGAACAAAGAATTAAGCAAGAAATACGTATTTCAGTTTAAATGAAGTTTTTAAGCAAACGCTGACACAATAAGTGTAAAAACGTTTCCTCATGCGAGGGGGCTTAGCGCGTGGGCGGTGACCTTTTATCACTTGTCTGCGATTGTCACCTGCATGTTAACTTTTCGATGTCAGACCTAATAAGTATTAAATATGTAATAGACAAAGGTTATACTAAGGTGCAACGGACATGAAGTTACGTTGGGCGTTTGGTCTAGCTGTGCGATCACAGGTTCACAATTGTCTTGACAAGTTCCAGCTGAACTCCACTGTGTACCCACTGTGTACAAAGTATATGGGAGTCTCGCATTATAAAACGAAGTCGTTGTAGACTCGGCTACTCGTAATTTAAATTACAGTAAGATATTTGCTGCAATTCGTTTTATAACTAGGGTCTGCAATTTTTTAAATCTAAAGTATAAATTCGAAAGGGAAAACTTCTGGATATTTGTTTACTACAAAATAAACTACATTCCAAGTTTGATGTCCCTAGCGAGCTAAGATCCCATGCTCGATACTTATCTGTATTATGAGAATGGGGAAAGTTATCGAAAGAGTAAATAATATGCTCGTTTTGCGTATGAGAATATATAGTTTAACCATAACGTCTCTAGCTCTTATAGTTTCCGAGATTACATTTTCCTTCGCTCTAATAGAAGCTTTGATCAAATGCTCTTTTTCTAGCACTCGCCGTTTATACTTATATATGTAGGTACTAGCGAATATTACCCGGCCTTGCCCATGGCAAGTTTTGTGTTAAAAAAGTTAGATATATTTATCCACCCAGAATGGGCTCATTTGAAATTGATTTTAAAGCCGAACGGGTGATAAACAATAAACTTTCATGGAATCACTTACCGCCAATTTACAGCAGTCTCGACTGAAATTTCCCAAACCGCTGAAACTTTGAAAATAAGTTTGAAGCAAATAAAAAAAACTTAAAACTTCGCCTTACAAATCGTTGAATCGCACTTCTAGCTTGCTTTCTGCGAAAAGCGTGAAACACGTCTCAAATAATTTTTTATATATATCCTTGGAAATGAATTTGCTCGCGAAACATCACCCACCAAATTTTTGACCCGCATTTCAATTAATATATTTTACGAAAAGTGTGAAACACCCCTCAAATGAATCTGAACAACGATCTTTGAAAATGAGCTTGAGGCCGATCGAATGGTAAACAAAAAAGTTTCATCAAAAGTTTTTTCGCGATTTGTTCACACATGCGGGTGGAATTTCCAGAAGCCCCGTCTTAACGCGCACCTTCATCACATAAGGTAACTACAGTGAAAAGTTTAGCTTGCTAGCTCTTACGGTATGGGATGTGCGTTGATCACCAATCAGTCAGTCAGTCGGTCAGGACAAACAGTTTTATATATACAGAGATATGTATATATAAAATAAGCTTTTGGTGCTAAGCAAGAATATTTGGTGTGAGAGTCCCACTTCCGCTTTTAATGCAAAAAAAAAATATATGTATATAATATATATTTATGCAACACCCATTTTCTATTGAAGCAGTGGAGCATAATTGTTCACATCTGCTAATTGTTTTGTGCAATATTTTAACGATTTGGCGACCTGTAAAATGTTTGTCTAGGATGCTTTCCATTTAAATACTTTACACAACTGTCCCGTCAATTTCAACCAATCCGATTAATTCCATGCGCGTATTACGCGTTGCGTATTCACTGCGATTACCAACTGCCTGTCTGCGTCAAATTGCTAGTCTATGTGACGTTACGAAGTTGCAATTGGTGGTGACAGGCTGCAAGTCAGCCGCGGCATACAAAGGCAGCTATGGAAAACCAATTGAAAATGCTCGTAAGCGGCTTCTTTGAAGAGGCTAACCGCGACCTTGTAAGCGCACTCACTTCCACTTTATTTTATTTCTTTCAATACCTGTCTTGCTCGCCGTCGCTGGTCCTGCATTTGACTTTTTAGCAGCATCATGCCACCTAAATTTCTAGATGACGCAAGTAAATTGCGTTGCCGCAGTCCATTGTCAAAGGTGAAAATGGACAGGCAGTCGCACAAAGCGAGGCATATTCGTTAAGCCAAATCATATTAGGTAAATATGTCTAGTAGAGTAAGTAGAAAATTAACTAAAGAACTGCACTCAGCATAGGTCAGTCAAGCGTATTGCAGACATATATATACTGAAAGAAATTTAGATTGCAAATCACAGAAATTTACTTGAAAACAATGTTGACAATTGCTTATTAATTTATTTATAAAACAACATTTTTGGGAATTTAAGAATTACAAAAGGAATTTCGACATATACTTAAGTACTTATAACACAGCTATATTTTTTCACATAAACATTAAATAAAGCCGGTCATAATAGTTAAGAAATCTTTAAGCATAACATATTTGTATGCAAAAACTCTGTTTTAAGCCGATCGTGCCAATGAAATAGGATATATGTATGTCATATGCTATTAGATATATGTATATCTAGTAACGGATCTGAATGACTCCAGCGTATGGATATTTGCCAGTTTTCACTAATTTAAATAGCAACGGGCGGAAATAGACGGATCATATTATATCGAATCCGCTCACCGTCCTGATCAAGAATAATACGGGATCGGGATGTCTCTTTAAACGAAAGGGTATACACAAAACATTTAATCTTCGACATAATTTGTATGGCTTTGGGCTTGTATGCCTATAATTTCTTGCTGTGTAAGGGATAGACCGTTCGAAGAAAACTGGGTATCTGGTGACGGCGCCTGCTGTTAAGGGCAGTCAGGGCTACCGCTGCCCTCCAATGAGCGACGCCCTGGCGCCTAACCGTGTTGAAAACACAACAAATTAGTCAATGACGCGGCGATCTTACTCCAGCTGGCTCTCAGCTTACCGCACAGACCTCAATGTGCATTTGTATTTTCATTAATATATTATTGCTTAATTTCTTTTGTTATGCTGATTATGCCGACAGACAGTGCTGAATAAACAGGCCCAGGCCCAGAGAATGTTTCAAGTCAAGTCGAAGAGATGTTCATGGGAAAAACAGCAACAGCATTGCATGATTTTCAATAATTTAACAGCCGAAACTCGGACGCGTACCGTTTTACCGCTGCCTTTGCTGTCTGACGGTCTGAATGTTCGACTATCTGGCAGCTTGAAACATATGTTGTGCTTTGTTTCAAGCATAAATGTTAATTTCAGTTTGTCTTGGTAATTTATCATTTTTAAAACATTTCTTTTTTTTTTGTTTTCGCGTCGCGTCTTTAAACGCCTTTAATTAAAATCAATGCGCATGTGTAACTTTCTTAAACAGAGCCTAAGATTAAAGCGTTCTCTACGGATAGCGAAGCTGAAGTAGAAACTTGAGTCTAGCCGCTCAGTATACAGAGGCGGCTTTGAACTTGGCCGACAGCACGTTTGTAAAATGATTGATGTGGTATTAATTTTAATAAGCGCCTACCCGCTCCATCAAAATACTTATCGGGCCCAGCTCGATACAAAAAACTAACTATGTCTTTGACTCCAGTTCTAGCCCCGCATAGAACATTTTGTTTTGCGGTTTTACATTGTATGACGCACGTAGTCTTGTGGCGTTTACACTTTGTGCTTGTGGCATTATCAAGCCATGCCTTTTAGAAGGTACTTGTTTGTTGCGTCATAAGTAGTGGTGGCACGGGAACGCAGCCAAGTTCTTAACATTTTTATGCCTATTTGGCCGGATGCTTGGAGGCATTATTGACGTTGCTAAGTCTATTAAAAGTGTTATGCAATTGGCCACGCCATGCAAGCTAAAATTTCATTAATTTGAATAACAACGGCAAGCAGTCTCTATTTATAACTGGTTGTCCTGACTGCTGACAGATTGGTGAGCAACGCGATGCGCATTAGAGTTAGAGAGCTGATATTTAACTGTCGTTTTGTTTACCATCCGATCAAGCTCATCTCATTTTCAAAGACCTTTGTTAAAATTCATTTGAGGTATGTTTCACAGTTTTCGGAAAATTATTTCCTTCTTGGTGGAAAAATAATCATTTAAAAGGATCTTTTGAAATTGAATGGTGATGTATTTCATACTTTTCGCAGAATCCAAGCTTCCTCGGTGGAAAATGCAGTGAGCATTTTTTTGAGCAGCTTAACATTTTCCGATATTTTTGTGATTTTGAAACTTTCTGCCAACAGCTGTGGGAATTTGTCAGAATACTTTTTATTTTCTGCTTACCATCGGAACGGCTTCAAATTCAATAATTCAATAATGTCTGTCTGTCTGTATGAACGCGTCGATCTCTCATAAATTAGAGGTAAAGGTATTCTAAGCAACATTTAATTTCAGGACATAAAGGTGGCATCAAAATCGTACCTTTAGCACAACTCTCAAAAAATAAAACAAAAATAAATTAAGTTTTGTACGTTAAGCGCTAAATTTTGAGATTTTAGCTCTTATAATAGAATGTGGTTATTAATAAATAGCTCTATACTGAACTTTCAAAAAATTTAGGATATTAACAAACTAACTAACACTTCCTGTGTTGTCCCCAATATTACAAATTCGATTATTTAGATTTTATATATACATATACTAGCGGGTATAGCCCGGCCTTGCCCGTGGCACGTGTGTTAAAAAATCAATGTTCTCAAAAAGCTTTGAAAATGATTTTTATACTGAGCGGACGGTAAGCAAACTACTTTCATATAAAAGTTTTCCGCTCTTTTACCACTGTTGCAAGTGGAATTTCCCAAATCGCTGAAACACGTATTCATCATATTATTATTAAGAGCTTTGAAAATAATTTTGATGCAAATCGGACAAAACTTGAAATTCAAAAAAATCTTTGAAATGCACTTTCCACCGGAGGAGTTTAGATTTTACGAAATATGTGAAACATGTCTCAAATGATTTCACGTAGATCCTTGGAAATGAATTTGAGGGCGAAACGTCAACCACTAAATCTTTGACCCCCATTTCCACCAAGGAGGAATACATTTTTGGAAAAGTGTGAAACACGCCTCAAATTAATTTGAGCAAAGAACTTTGAAATTGAGTTTGACACCGATCGGATGGTAAACAAAAAAGTTTCGTACAAACGTTTTTCGCAATTTTTCTATACTTGCGGGTGGAATTTCCCGAAACCCCGTCTTAACGTGCACATCATATTCATCACATAAGGTAACTACAGTGAAAACTTCAGCTTCCTAGCTCCTACGGTTTTGGCTGTGCGTTGATCACCAATCTGTCAGTCAGTCAGTCAGTCAGTCAGTCAGTCAGTCAACCAGTCAGTCAGTCAGGACAAACAGTTTTATATACAGCGGTTAGTTATAAATATACTTGTGTGTGTCTATATTTTCATGTCATCATAATTAGGATTACTGAATTTCATTTCGTTCTATTAGGCACATGTTTTTTTTATGGCATTCCGCAAGTTTAGAATTCTGTGTAGAGAGCAGCACGATCAAGGTATTTTGTTATTACGTTTTAAAGTACAAAACATCATATTAGAGTTGAATTATTATTATTATATATTAGATTCTAAAAGCTAAGATACGATAAGTGGCATTTTCCGATGTGTTTCTCATCCAATATTCCAATATTCGAAGGCATGGTCTTAGCCGATATCTAAGATCTACAAACATTAAAGGTGCGTAGCCATCAATGGGAAGAGATGCAACTCATATCATTGCCAGATTTACACCTAAAGTATCCCAATCGAGTACGAATATCTGAATTCGGAAGCATCTGATACCTGAGAGCTCACACAATTGGTATATATGTATCTTCTACCTGTTTTTGTATCTGTGAAGTAAATATCTACTAAGCCGTAGCGTGAAATGCGTTTGCACACAGACCGCGACGCGTTGAACAAGCCGCATCTAATCAATTCGGGAATTGACTTTTACTCAGATTCAGCAGAAGCAGCATTAGATATTTTCCGTTTAATCGTGGAGTCACGTTGATCGCAGACAACAAAGAAACCTATGCCAATCATGGGTGACTGAATTTTCCTGTGCATGGGTTTGTGCCTGGCACTGAAATTGTTCTTGTACCTGGAACTCTAAATTCTGCCGTGATTTGGCATGGCGCTTAACGTTGTTTGTTTCAATGCATTAGCTTTGTTGCTGATGTCGATACGGGATGGTTGAAAAATTTTGGTTTGTTATTGTTAAGCCTACTGCCGTGTAAGTGGTTGATTTGTAACATACTGGCCTGACAATGTGAATATTAATACACCAATACAAAAGTGTACATATTGTTTCATACGGCATCTATCTAAGTGAGCGCGATACTTAAATATTTGACAAATGTTCCATAATAAACAAACGTTCCATAATAAAATGGAAACTTTAAAGTAAATACATTAATAGGTCTGAAAAACTATAAAAAATCTTTGCTGTAAAGGTTTTTGTTTTTGATATATCTTCCCCAATTCCAGGTATTAGGAAAAGGTATTTGTTAGGTACATACGAGTATGCAAATTATATACGTACGAAATTGAATACATATACATCTGAGTAGGACAATTTGCTTTCAAAACTAATACGAGAATGGCATACAAAATATTAATTTATTTTAATCAGTAAAGTACTCTTGAAAGTACTTTATATGAAAAGACTCATTACATTACATTACATAACATCACATTTTTCACATTAGCCTATTCTAATAAGATTTTCTGCAATTTTTTTGATCTGGGCGTATGGTATTGCTGTTTAAGCCTACTATCATTTGATTAGATAACGACAGTTCTTGTTAGTTTCGTAATTGCTGGTTTTTAGTGTGAGTAATCTGGGCATCGATATAAAGCATGAGGGTCGCTAGTTCTGTCATCTTACCTATTAAACTTTTTGTCCCAGAGATTGAAAGAATTATATACTAGCGGTTATTTGTCAACCAAGTTTTTTGCATTAAATATAAGACATCGCCCTTTCAACTATTTCTCATAAGTGAAACATTTAAATCTACCCATACTTTCTTAAACTCCACGCCACAATTTATATTTTACATGCACATTTTCAAAATAACTTTGAGGTCGATCGGATAAAAAACAAAAAGTTATGTATAAAATGTCTCCATTACTTTAAAGTTTAAACACGTGTGATAAATATTAAAAACCACTTCGCCTATGCAAAATTGAACATCCATTTACCATCCAGGAAAAATTTCATACAACCGTTATCCGCTATTTTCTCACTATCGAGTGCAATGTTTCATTACCTTGTCAATCCAGTCAGTCACATGGGCTGTCAAGTTATTTAAATATATATATATATATACAGCTATACAGCTGTGGTCAAAACTAAGTGAGTGGTATCGTTGAAATTTTGAAGATTTTGTATTTTCTTCGAGTTATCAGCGTTGTTAGAGTATTTGCTGTTATCGCCAGATCGTTCTGTAGATGATATTACACCATGGACACAGAATTTGGAGCAGTCAAAATAGTATAGTGTGTACATTATAATTTAAATAAAGTTTAATTTTGATTTTTCTGCGCAGATACCCCAATGTCAAGCAAGCATTTTATCAAAAATACATATCCAATAATATATGTATTTGCTTCGATAATGATCATTTGAGCTCCTTGAAAAATGAAGGAATATTTTGTGATCGGACGAGTACAACATTGTTGAATATTATGGCCAAGGAGCTGGTAAATACTTAGGACGCTTAAATAAAAACCTCTACGCTTCAAATAGGCAATTCTCTCTTTCCTTTTGATTAAATTAGGCACTTACCGGATTTACTTGCGGCTTCTGCAAATGTGTCGCTATGTTAGTAATGTTCATGCCCGCCATAGCTGGAATCTGCGAGCCATACAATTGACCGGCGGTCGGTGTCATGTCCGTTAGCATTTTAGCTTCTGCTGCTGCAGTTGCTGCTGCTGCTTCCGTTCTTTTTGTTGGCGTTGTAATTTTGAAGCGTACAGCAATTGTATTTGCTCTTTTTGTTTTTGAAGGCTGGAAACTAGATTATTCCAAACAAAGCACATAAACAAAGTTGGTTCTTAGTAGCTACTAAGCCTTCCTGTTAAAAATGTCGTTAAAGCTGTTGCTGTAGCTGCTGTCTAAAGACACATTCATTAAAAACACAGAAACACGCTTGCTAGTCGCAAACAATAAAAAATATGCAACAAAAAAGATTTTTATAAGGATTCAAACTGCTTAAATGCACTTTTCACTGTTATTTGAGAAGCAGATTTTACTATTGTTGCAACTGATGCGGATTTAACTGATGAAAGGATTTTTATGATTTTTATGCTGAAAATACTGCTGCTACTTTCACTGTCACGGGTTCTGTAACTTCACCTCGCTGTTTGATTTGCCAAATTGATTAAGGCGCAAGCGCCAACTTCTTTTGTTTGTCGATTCACAGCTTTCGGATCAAAGAAAATGGAAGCGATTAGAATATAGTTTCAACTGAAGCAAGACAATAAACCGCGTGGGCCAACTTACAACAGAAAAAAACAGAAGTGTTGTTCACATTGACTATGACACACTGTAAATGTTTGTATGTGTTGTAGTTGTTATTTGTTGTTGTTGTTGTTGTTGTTGTTGTGGTTGTTGTTGTTGATGTTTGCACAGGCGTCGGCGGCGACGTTGGCGAGAAGGAGGCGTCTGCACTAAGAAACAAAATATATCCGCGCAAAAGTTTTTAGCGTCGTCGCTGATCGTTCAAAGGCTTGCAACTGTTTCACGCGATGCCAGCGCAAACAAAAAGCTTGGGCCCATTCCCGTTTTGTCGTTGGCGGCGACTGCTCCGTCAACGTCAAGCGAAGGCGTTGTCGTCGTTCAGCTACAGCAGAGGGCGCGTCAAAACAAGAGAGAGAGAGAGCAATTTGCAATTGTTGTATTTGTATATTTTGCTTCTTTAACTGTGTGCGCTGGCAAACTGAGACAGCGACAACGACTGCAAGCAATCCAAACCGCAGCCTTGCTCACGCTACGCTCTCCCGCAGTCAAAGCAGCGACGAGAACAGCAGCAGCCATTCCCATTCATCATGACGCAGTTACACCTAACATTGGCGTAGCTCTTGCGTTTTAAGCGCAAAAAAGAGACAGCAATAAACCAAGCCACCACCGAATGCGAGCCAAGGCTATGATGAGCATTACTGGTACTGGTGCTGCTGCTGTTTCTGTTGCTGGTGCTGGTGCCGGTGCTGTGCCTGATGATGATGTATTAGCTAGCCGGCTTGTAGAGGGCGCCGCTTGTTTTATTTCATGCAGTTCATTCATAAAAGTAAGCAAGCACGCGCTCAAAACGGGTTTCGTTTGGCGACGCCCCGTTGTGTGCGTGCTGTGCGCCGACGCGGTGGTAACGACCAATCCGAACATTGGCTTATGCAGTATTTTCCCTAACCTATAATTATAGCAATGGCCGCTGTGCAAGAGAGATGGTTGTACAATGGCACGCGCGTTAGCGCGCTAGCGCACCTTGTCTGTCTGGCGTTGCCTTGCTCTAGTCCCCTGTATAGGAAAATAAAGAGAGCGCAACTTCAATTAAAGCCCTTATTAGCTGCCTGCGGTGACATCGTATTGCGCGCATGCTCCAAAATGTTGCGCATTTTTATCCTATGAATTCCATTCATTTATTTTATCCCTTCATCTGCTGAAAATTAGTGAAAGGTATGTAGCTTTTTGTAGAGCAAACAGTTTCTATCACTTTTTTGTAGCTAACCCCAGCCCACCGAAAATCAAAAGCGCAATGTATTTGGTATTTTGTTATGATCGGATAAAATCCATAAATGTTTTATTCAAACAACTGCTATGAGTGCAGGACATATAAGTTTAGGATGCACGAATTTACAAATGTACATACATATGTATGTGTATGTATCTATTTACAGAAATAACTAATTCATTTAGAAATTGTATTGCTGTCTTCAGGTTCTCTAATGAAAATAGATAAATAGTGTAATGGTATGGTGAAAATGTTTGAGATAAGAATGTCCGTAAAATGTACATATGTATGTATGCATAAATATTAACTTTTTTTAGCTTTAACAGACATATCCACCTAGCCATGTGCTTCGGCCTGTCTATCTGTTTGTCCGTCCATTCCTGCGTATTTACCGGTCTAACTTAGAAACGCTCAGATTTAGGGATTTCATATTTGCAGATTATGCTCAAGTAATATCATCATCCTCAAGTAATATTACTCATCCTGTTTAATTTGAATTGATAGTATTTATTGTCCGCCTCGATCTTTTGAAATCATTTTGGAGTTTATAAGAGCTTAACCACAAAGTTGATACGTTTTGTTCGTATAGTATACAGGAATCACGATTTTCTTTTTGATCCCTTCCCCCGTTCTCCCTGATATAGAAAAATAGTTTTAGGATCCTTGCGTTTTGGAATATGTACGCATAACGATACCAACCTAAAGCCCTTAAAAAATGTTAATATCGGCACGAAGTTATTCCAAATGTATATCCCATAGCGACCAGCTCGGGGTATAAGAAGCACAGCAGCTGTGTATGTGTGTAAATAAAATATGGATGTAGTATGTATGTTACGCAATGTAGATTCGACCACTCTTACTGGTTAGTCTTGTTTTTATACAAATTGTTTTCCAATTCAAAATTATTGCACCTGGATTTTCGGACTAAATGAATCCTTACGTTTACTTTTTAAAATTGAGTAAGCCCAGATCGTGAAAATATTAGTAACAAGCATATATATATTATATTAAAATATTTGAAGGCTATTTAAAATAAATATATATAAATAGCTAAGTCGAACTTATGATAGTGTCGATTTCGAGAACATTATGAGCTAAAAAACTAAAACTTGAAACTTGGAACACAGAATAAATATTTATTATATTATATAGGTTTTAATACTCAATGTAAAATCGACTCTTTCTAAAGACAATCTTCCGTCCGTATAAGCGCTGTTTTTTCTGAAGTTGATGATATAACCTTAAAACTCATAATCGTGTATATACGGGTCAGAAAAAGTGTTATGAGAATTGGCCGACATCCACATGAGGCAAGAAAGCCCCGAAAGTGCCAGTTTACGCACCAAGGGCACCAAATCTTGCTGGCCGACTGCACATGACCTTCCCTAAAGATCGACCTATACATTTTGCAGCCACGCTTCCGCCGCCCCTACAAATTCATAAATATATGTTTCCCCATGTCACTATTATTATAAAGTAACCGAATTGTCGCCACCAAGATTCTTTTCTAACGAATTAAACTGAAAACAAAATTCGCAGTCGGGGCAACCGAAGTTCTTGTTACGCCTCAGAACAATCAAATAAAAACTGTTCTAATCCAAAGTCCCGTCTTAGTGAACACACTTATTGAACACTGTATTGAAGTGTTATCAATTTAGTCTTTTCGGAACAGTCCTTTTTATATCCTCAATAATTTAAAATGGGAAAAAGAGTTTGTTTCGCGATAGTATTCAATTTTTGGTGTGGCTCTTGTGTAGCGGTAGTTGCAAGTAGTGCGGCAAGTTAAGAGTTCGAGTCCTAGTGGGGAAAGTTCTTTTTGTTAATTTATTTTTATACCCTGAACCAATTAAAAATGGGTAAAAAGGGTATATTGTATTTGTTGAAAATGTAAATGTATGTAACAGGAAGGAAGTATGTAACAAGAAGGAAGCATCTCCGACACCATAAAGTATATATATATTCTTGATCCTCATCGATAGCCGAGTCGATCTAGCCATGTCCGTATGTCTGTCTGTCCGTCTGTCCGTATGTATGAAAGCAAGGATCTCAGAACCTGTAAGAGCTAGAGACTTTAAATTTAAGCTATAGGTCCTCCTAGTGCCTACGCAGGTCGAGTTTGTTTCCGATTATCGATAATTTACTCCGTTTCCAAGCAATCGATAAAAATCGATATCGACATCCTGTTTTTTTACCCATTTTTAATGGGTTCAGGGTATAATAAGAGCTAGAGTCACCAAACTTGATATGTTACTTCTAGAATTTTATCCTATCGCCACCTCCCCGCTACCACCAGAAAGCTATAAATCAATAACCCAACTTGATTTCCAACCAAATTAAGCCACAATTTAAATTCAATTGACTTTTTGAGGATACACAAATATTCTATGGTACAATAAGATATACTGTAGAAAATTTCATTAAAATCGGTTTTTGTTTTGTTTTTCGGTATATTGCGCACTACTGCGCACGTGTTTACGGAGCAAAAGCGAGCTGCAGTTGGTGTTGGAATAAGAGGGTTCAGGGTATTCCCTAGTCGGTGGCTTCCGACTAGAACCTCTTACTTGTTATTACTGCTAAAGCAAACGAGCGCGTAACTCGAGCTGCATTTCGTGTTAGAAGAAGAGACTTCAGGGTATCCCCTAGTCGGGAGCTCGCGATTTGAACCGCTTATTTGATTCCCATAAATACTTTTTGATTAGTTGTTATTTGTCAAAAAAGCTAAGCCCATGCATATGCTCATAGACGGACTTGTAATTGGGCCACACCCCAAATAGCAGCTGCTGCATTTGAATCAACATCATTGCCTGGACAAACATACGATTAATTGAGTAAAGGCCCTTAATCACAAGCAAGCCAAAAACGCACATAGCACATTTCTTTAAAATAAAAGTCTCTTTACCCTCCAAATTAATTTGGCTCGCTCCAGAGATTGTCTGCCGCTCACAGCTTTCAACGTTGCGGGAGACCTGCAGCTATGGCTGCAGTTTTGCCGTCGGCAGTTGCTGTTTTTCAGTGTCAAACGAGGCCAACACTCTTTCTGCAACAGCACAACAATTGAGGGGTTGTAGGTCTGCGGTCGGTCTCATTAGCTAACTGACAACGAGTTGATAACAGAGATGCCGGCTGTAGCTCTTCAGCATCCATGCCCAATTGACTGTATTGCGGCCCACCCTCAACCCAGTCCCATTGGCGAGAGTTGTAGTCCACTGTGTGCGTGTGCGTTATCTTTATTTAAACGAATCAACGTCACGTACTCTTCAAAGTCTATCTCATTTTTCTCTCACTTAGTCAATTGAAGTCTTCAACGCCACCAGTCTGTGTTTAATTTTTGAAGTGCCCCTAAAAGCTATTGCTAGCCCGAAGCCCCCTACTCAACATTATCAAGTGGACTAAAAAGCTAGTGTGCATCAGCAGATGATCACGTTTAATGAAACCATTATTTTTACAAAATTTGTTAATGCCATTTTGGGGGGTTATATACATATTTGCCATAACTTTCGTATACTCAACCGATTTAAAAATTGTTTACACCAATGCTAAGCCAAACAATTAAGGTTATATCGTCGAATATAATCAATAGACCAAACAATTCTTTTAAACATTTTGAAAATTAAAAAAAATAACCAATTCGTTATTAGTGGCCCCACATCTATCAACAATATTGGTTTGATCAAGTGTGCCATCAAATAGTTGAATTGGGTTGCATTGTGTCATCAAAGATTTTTGAATATGTCAAGTTATGTTTCATACAAGCAGAATCAAGAGTTTCAAGTATATTTTAGAATATTCAAAAGTAAGCCGTAACAAAAAATAAAGAGCGTCCCCCAATAACCATGGTAGTGGTAATAACCATGGTTGTGCCCAACAATATTCTGTACGCCTGGCATGACTTTATTTACAATTTTAATATTAAACGGCGCTGGCGTCAATGGTACTAGCAATTTCTGCTATCGGACTTCAGGCTTAACTTCAACTGAAAGCTGCGCGTGACCCGCCTGTAGCTGGGGCATTCTCCCTTCGATGTTTTCCGCTTTCCTTTATTATGCCTGTCAACAATTATAATGACGCTCTTATTGTCAGCCATTTTCGCTTAATTAAACCATTTGCAATTTGCGTAAGTTGATGTGCGAAAACTTTCCCAATCAAAGAATACCTGGCCACACCCCTGCCGGCAACACCCGCTTTGGGAGTAATTGAACAATTCACACTTTCAACGAATTGCACAAAAAATTTCCATTTTTAATTGCTCTTATTCTATTAAGTTATTCAAGTAACATTATTTTCCACCCACTCGTGTGGGTACCAAGGGGTGAAATTGTAACTAATATACAGGCGGCAAGCTGATTTAAAACTTGGAGCCGTTAATTTGCTTTATGCCTTATTATATTTAAGGATCACTAATAACAATGACTGTATTGGTTGCTAACTTTAGTTTTATAAGTACAGTACAGGCCACACAGGACGAGAATATTTCGCTTTTTGGATACAAGCCCCGTTCAAACCAAATTAAAAGGAAATAATAAAACATTCGTAAAGCTCTTATACAAATAGCTTTGTCCAGAGTTTCCTGCTACTTTTGAAAATCGATATTAATCAATCTATAACATGTGTTTAGCTCATAAAAATAAAATGTTGCGGCTTAGTTTAAAACTCTCTTGCAATTTTGGTATGTTCACAACATTGGCGTGCAAATCAGAGACCCACACACGAGGCGAATTACTTAAATATCACTTTACCCTTCTTTGTTAATAATCATGTACAGTATGATTTGCTTAGCTGCTTCGATACTTAGCTGCATTGGTAAGTTAGCTGCCTGAAATTTTCTTTTCCCTGCAATAAGAGCTAATTTTTATGAAATTAATTACGTTAAGCGCATCTAACTTCACAGCCTTTTGCAGTTATGCGCCTCCTGTCGGAAGTAATTTATTGCCAATTTCTTGAATATCATGTAAGTTAACTGCGCCATCTATGATAAGATAATTTGATTTTTGATTTGTTTTTCTTATGTATAAAATAAAATGTAATGAAATTGAATTAAATGTTATTTAAATACATAAAGTTAATTAAAACGATCAAATTAATTTATTTAAGTTAGTACTCTTAAAAAGAATTCAGTGCAACTTAAAAACAAGTAAGAGGTTCTAGTCGGGAGGTCCCGACTAGGGGATACCCTGAACCCTCTTCTTCCAACACCAAATGCAGATATATATACTATTCTAGAAGCTCCATGTCAAGTTTGGTGACTATAGCTCTTATTATTTACCATTTTATTTTAACTGCCTTTACAGGATAGCTACCTCTAATGTCTGTGCAAAGTACTTGAGGCAGTTAAGCACATTATACTGTAATCATTGTAAATATCATATAAGATACTCAGTTGTCACTATACATTCTTCGCTTATATACTCGCTTAGTAGAGATCAGAAGGCACTGATCGATTCCAGCGCAAAAAAAAAGCTTATTAATATGTCAAAACAAAAAAAATTATACACAAGCTAATTTAAATTTTGAAATGTGTTCCAAATCAAGTACACTTTTTTATGACCTTTTTTTTGTGGTAATATTTTGATTTTATTATTTTCATGAGCATTTTAAAATCTTATATAATATTTTGAACTTATTTTCGCCTTCTTATGCGCTATTGTTTAAGATAGTGTAAGAGCTTAATTATTTATTTTGTGTTATTTTATATGATTATTGCATCGATATCTGATGTAATCTAATGCTTTTATCATATAAAAGCTTAAAACTCAATTCTCTATAAGAAAACAAGTAGGAGGATAGTCGAAAGTTCTCGACTAGAGAATACACTGGCGCTGCTTGCTCTAGGAGCTCATTTGCTTTAGCAGTAAAAATAAGTTCTCCAATTGGACTCAACCGGCTATCCGACTGCACTTGTTGCCCCCCTCTATACTCAAAAGTGATACCAACAATCCACTATCAAAAAAAAACGAATTAAAATATGAGCATATAAACACATCGCAGAATAAAACACAATCACAATTGCAATGCTGTTGATAGTGTGAAAGTGTGTATGTAAATCTATAAAGAAATTCTTGAAACTTGCGCTAGATGCAGCAAACACGTGTCAATAGAAGTAAACGTGATTCTTATCCAATTATGATGATATTTTCAACAGTAGATCGAATGGTACAATAGAATTTAAATTGTGACCTTAATTGTTTGGTTCCAATTGATTAATTTATTTGCTTTATTGTTAAGGGGCGGAGAAGAACCTACATGTTGAATTTGGTGACTCTAGCTCTAAAACCTACGAGATTTGCTCAAAATCAGCATTTCGATTTCGATTTTAATCGATTGCTTGGAACCGGGACAATGTTTCGATTATCGGAAACAAATCCGTACTGCGCGACTAGTAGGGGGACCTACATCTTCATATCAAATTTCCAGTGTCTAGCTTATATATTCTGAGATCCTTGCTCTCATACACACGGACGGACGGACGAACGGACAGACGGACAGAAATACGGGCTTGTCCAGATCGATTCAGATATAAATGCTGATCATGTATATACATATGTACTTTATGGGGTCGGCGATGCTTCCTTTTGCTTGTTATATACTTTTTCCCTAAAACATTATACCTTTTTAACCCAATTTCAATGGGTTTAGGTTATAAAAAATAGTCATTAGAGCTCAAATGCACTGGCTATTAAACTGTGACAGAATATAGGTATTTTTCAATATGTTTAGGCAGGGGCGAAAGTGGTCATAATCAGAGATGTGCGCAATGTGCCTAAGAGGGGCACGACAGGCTCGGGTTTATCAATGAATCCCATGCGGGCTTACAGCGGTCTCCGGCCCAACTTTAAAACACACAAAAAAAGTATAATAAGAGCCAAAAGTTTATGCGGTAGCCCCATTAAAAGCTTATTCAAATATTGGGTGATATCTGAATGTCTCAGCTAATCTTATTCGTATTTCTAACCATCGATACAAACTATTAAAAGAAACACGCGAAAAAAACACAGTGAAGCAGGATTTTAATAAAAGCGTTTCGACAAAAAGTTCAGAAGAATTATATTCATAAATAATTTAATGTTCTTTCGATTTTAGCGTGCCGAAAATAGCCGCTCTTTCCAGTTCGCTGTTGTTAAGCTTTGTAATTTTATACACACTAAGGGGGCTTCAAGAGGTTAATTTTTCAGAAAATTGAATTTTTCCACATTAATTTTTCACACAAACTTCGAACTTTGGCTAGAGATACTCATTGCAACTAACTAGCACCAACACTATTAATTAATGTGTCTGTAAATTTAAGAAATCTCACCAACATATTATTACTTACTGACTTGGCTTCTATGGAACTAATTAGGTTTTAAATACAGAGCACAGGTGATATATTTTGGGAAATATATTTAATCTTCGGTGTGCTGAAAGATAGATGTTAACTTCTTGTCAAACCCAATTTAATTGTACCCCATATAAAACAATGGATATAAATGTTTTTTTGCACATGTATGTAAAAAGCAGAAGAAAGCATCTTTGACCCCAGTAAGTATAAATCAGTCAGCATCAATTATCGAGTCAATTTAGCCATGTACACCTACCTGCCCGTTTATCCGTCTGTAGGAACGCGACGATCGAACGTAAAAGAGAAATTGTTAAATTTTGAACCTAGGACTTTTAGTACCTGCGTAGTACGAGTTTGTTTCTGATAATCGATAACTTTCCCCGTGTTCAAGCAATCGATCAAAATCGGTATCGAAATCATGTTTTTCGAGCATTTTCGAAGGTTTTAGGAGCAAGAGTCTCCAAATTTGATATGTGCAATCCAATCCTAGGTAGGGATGAAAAATATGGGGCGATGACCAAAGCACACTTGGTTAAAGGCTGTTTCGATAATAATGCTAGTGTATCCTCTTCCC
This sequence comes from Drosophila littoralis, assembly GCA_018903485.1. Classification (NCBI taxonomy): domain Eukaryota; kingdom Metazoa; phylum Arthropoda; class Insecta; order Diptera; family Drosophilidae; genus Drosophila; species Drosophila littoralis. The sequence goes on from JAEIGF010000591.1 coordinate 30,154,165, forward strand.
CAGTAAATAGGTTTAAAAAGTGTTAAACTTGAGCATCGGGTTTTGGTTTTGTTTTGTTTTAAAATCGCGATCTTCGCAAGATAAACGACTAAAACAAAACAAACTGGGAACTGCTTAACAACTAAGGTTCAATATCGAATATCAATAGTGCCCAAACAGGAGAACATAACGTCGAAATGCCATCACAAAAGTTCTATCTGCCTTTAAAATATGCATTTAGCGGTCGGCATATTTATTTTGACAAGACAAATGTTTTATATATGTTTATATATATATATAATAGAGAACCCATTGTCGTTATGTTAAGTATCAAGCTTTTATAATCCTTGAGATCGAAAATGGAACAGGGCGTCGCATGCTGATAATAAAAGATGCTCCCGAAAGCCCAGTAAGAAACAAGAGACGCTAAACTGCAAATTCCGATAACTTTATGGTTATGATAACAAAATTGCCCTGAGTACAGTGAAAGCGTCTATGTTGGTGATCGTATTTAAGGTTCAACAGCCACGTTGAAGACCGTATGAATGTACAATAGAAAATTTTGTTAGTGGGAAGCTATGAACTATTACCTTCAAGCCGAATGAATAAAGATAACAAAGCAATAACGAAAAGTAACTAACAAACCGCAATCAAATCGCAGCCGTCTACTGAGTATGTAAGTACGTACATATGTATACTTAGGTATGTAACATACATATATGTAGAGTAATAGAATATGTCTAAATATACATACTATATGGTGATATGCATAAATGTGTATGTGTACAGATATACGGGTATTCTTTTGTCGAAAGGGGATTCGTTCTCTAAATTGTTAGGCGAGGGCGTGTCACAAAATCGTAAATCACTTTGAAGTGGGTCGTAGACGTTCAAGCGGCGGTCGAAACTTACACTAATACAACAAACGGCAACAACACTAACAGTAACAGACACTAGGCCATCGACCAGCATCTACCATTCACGTCTATGGCCATGGCCAGGGCCAGGGCCAGGGCCAGTTGAAGCTTAGGTTGGACGATCCCTCGATGCCCCGCAGCGACAGGAAACATCACACTAGGCGCTGCTTGTCCTGACATACAGTAGCGATTATATGTCTAAGCACCATCAAATCTATCGCAAATGCGAATCAGTCAAAATTTAGCATCGACCTTAATCCCAGAAATTTGTATGCCATCATAAGCAATGGTGCACATAAACTTACTGAGAAATGGGTTTTGTCCTAAAAGTCCCCCCTGTAAACTGCACACTTCATAAAAAAGCAACTTAGAATGTGGCAGTTGGATATTTGAAGCAATATTCTTTTCCAAATTTATATCGCTTTCTGAACACTTTCTACTTGCAAAGTACAATTGAGTTAGTTTCATTGTCGTTAGCCAATTGAGCTATTTAAATCAGCTCATTAATAACAGCATAACATATAAAGGTCTACATAAATCCCAGACTAAGACTGAGCTTACTATATAATGACTACCTACCTTGATTACACACTCAGTATTGCTCTCATCCACTGACTTTAACTCTGACGCATATTTCGCCAAGTTGAGGTTGTTACTGGCTGCGGTTCCTGCTATGGCACAAACCTGTGTTTACGCTGAAAAGGGTGCCAACTTGCAGGGGCCTGCAATATGCCAATACTTTACTCGGCACACACCCCAGTTACTACTCACTTCCCACAGCGTTCTTCTTACCCATCACATGTTACTCCATGAGTTTGTAGCTACGTGACACCACCTTTGCGGCTTCATTGTGCTTAATTATTGTTATTTATTATTTTTATATTGTTTTGATGAGATGTTGAGCAACATGTTGACGAAATGTCGAATATGTTAATTGTTTAAATCAACTGCGCGAGCTATAAGGATGGTCGTCCGGGAAACCAGACCAGGATAACAACGAAAGATGCACCTCTCACCTCTGTGCCTTATAACTGATCGATGGTAGCTCGGGGCGCTTAGCTAAATTATCATAATTAGACTTAATGCTTAACCAGTCAATCAGTCTGTTAGCTACTGACTTCATATCAAGTTTTTCATTCTCCCCCTTATTCACCATCTGTATTTTTCCTGTCTCTGACTTTGTGTGTGGCTCTCTCGTTCCCGTGCAGTGGCGTAAACGAGCAGCAAATTTTATTGAAGCGCAATCGATTGGTAACTCCTAGCTTTTGGCCCAATGCCCCTTACAACCACGACCTGCTTTTTGCTCATCGGCCTTTTGCGTTGGATTTTAATTGCATAATTAACCATAATTATAGCGTGACAGTTCGCAAAGCTTAATAAATGCAATTGAGTGTGACAATAACAAATCAATATAAATCAAATCGTGCAAGAAATGAGTATATTCAGATGAATTAGCAGAGCAGTTAATATATGACTGTTTAATCGGCTGTCAATCTTTATTATTTGTCGGTAGTTGTTGCTGTTTTCATGCCCAGAACCCATTGAAAATGAGTAAAAACGGTAAATGGTTCTGTTCAAATGTTTGCAATAGGCAAAAAGAATCATCTCCGACCCCATAAAGTAAAAATATTCTTAATCAGCATTATTAGCCGAATCGATTTACTCCATCTATCCGTCCGTTCGTCCATCCGTCCGTCCGTCGTATGAACGACTCGATCTCAGAACCAATAAGAGCTTAAGACTTGAATATTTGTTTCCGATAATCGATAACTTGCCCCGTTTCCAAGCAGTCGTATAAAATCCATATCACAATCCGGTTTTTTGAGCTAATCTCTAATCTTTTAAGAGCTAGAGTCAGCAAATTATGCTTGTATTTCCTGGAAAAAACAAATATTGTTCATTTAATAGCTATCGCCACAATCGTCGACTTTTTACCTAAGGTATCCCATAGTCTTATCTCAACGCATGCATTGATATTTTCTCATATTAGGATCAAAGGATTAACTTTTAAAATACACTTTTTTTTTTTTGAATATATATCTCATTACAATGGTAGCTGCGAGTTACGTGTTTTTTGCTCTTAAGCGTCCCACTCTAATTGTGGATATGTGTGCATTAATGCATTTATTTTTATTCACAGAGTTTATATGGAGAAATAACTTGAAATAAATAAATTTGAGACAGCTAACTGCTGTCCTACATGCTTAGAGCTGTTTCTTTTTTCCTCATCCATACAATTAATTATTATGCTGAACAGCGCCAAAAAGTCGGCGAAGTCAAACCAGGACTAGAGAGTAACGCTGGAGTTGAAGTCTAAACGCAAGCGCGAGCACCAACCCCGGATTGGGAGAGGCAACTGAAGCATTTTTCTTCTTACAGCACAACCTGTAATTATCATTCGATACAAATCGAAAACGAAAGACACTAAAATTTATTATTGTGAATTAATAAATTTTTTGTTTGCCGCCATTACCAACTTGGTCAGCTTCGAAACGCGGCTAAATCGTCCGTCCAGCCGCATACTTTTTATACCCTGTACCCATTAAAAACGGGTTAGCCATAGTATACTGGTTTTGTGCCAATATATGCAACACAAAAAATTTGGCGGCTGCATAAAGGAAACATTTGCTTGTTTATCATACGTAGATCAAGGTATAGTGTTTTTTTGTCATCGCCTCTGTCAATATGGCCGAATGAAAATGTTTATACTTACTTTTGTATATCGGTATCTTTTATGGTATAAATGCAATTAAAATGTCTAAATTTTATGGCTGTTCTTCATTAATCTCACTATTCATAACCATTCCTCCAAAAAATGTATATAAACATTTAAGTTTTTCTAGATAGCATTTCCCATATTATTACAGTTAATATATGAAATGCGCAGCTTGAGGCGTACGTACTTGTATGTAGTAGTTTAAATGCGTGTTAGGACAGATTGGGGCTGAGTGTAGCGTATCCCAAAGTCGGGCATTATCGGCCAAAGCATACTGACTGGTTTTGTTGCTTTTTCCTGTATACACCAACAATTTTAGCGCTGAAATTATGTTTATTAGTATTTTATGTATTTCTCTTCTTGCATTGTTTTGTAATTTTTGTTGTTGCATGTTGTTTTGCAGCTTGCATTTGTGTCTGACAAGGCGCATATATCTTAGGCATTATCTTGTCATGTAATCAGGTAAAAAACATTTTTATAAAGATGAAAAATGTAATACCAACGTATGCCGACAAATTAACTAAATATGAAAAGAAATAAAATCAGTCTTGGATGGCTTCGAAATGGTAAAGGCGCTATGAGGGCCGCCAAATACTCGTTTCAATTCTAACGACATCATTCCTTAGCTTTTAGAATTTCCTATTCAGCAGGTCATAGATTTTATTACTTTAGAGATCATCATACCCTGATCATACCCTGATCTCGTTGAAAATCGATAAAAAGAACGGATAATGATTTCAAGATTCATTCCAAAAAACTTAAAATTACGCAACTAAAATGATTGAATTCGGACAGATAGACTAATGTACACACCCGTGTCAATTCAAATTTTGCCATCGACCAACTCGTTACACATTTAATACCCTTCACACATTTTGAAACTGTGGAGAATATGGATAATCTCAATTCGTTGGATCGAAAAAACCGTAAATCTTATATCCTCCTCTCCTTAAAATAAAATTCAATGAATAGGCAAATACCGCACGCTGATTAGCGCTCATTCTGATGATCTGGTACTTCTTCATTTAGACCTCACTATGGTACATTCAATCTTGATTTACTTCAGTGCTTATAATCGGATATTTTTGAATTTAAATATGTGTATATGTTTCTCCTGACTCATATTCCATGATCTTTGCTCAAATTCATTTGAGAGGTGATTCGCACATATTTGAGACATGTTTGACGCTTTTCGCAAAATGCACACGTTCTATGTGTCTATATAACACAAAAATTATTGAGTGGAGTTAAAGATAGTACGGTTGGGCTTAAACTTACCACGAACGGGAAAAAGAGAATTGATATTTTCAATTTAAAGCTTAAAATTTGGAGCGGTCATGACAGGAAAATACCAGCTATTGTGTATTTATACCTTACCTTCTGCTGCCTATCTATATACACATATTGTACAGAACCAAAATACCTCTATTTTTTCCATCTTCGATGAGAACAGGATATAAAAATCAAATACTGAATCAACCAGACGACGTCAGGGATGAGAATGACAAAAAACGTTACAAACAAGCTGAGGGATCAGAAACGAGTCTGAAGATTGGGCTTGGATTGGCCTGGTTTCTGTTGGGCTGGACTATTTTTAGGTTGGGTTTCGGTTTGTTGGGCTTGGTGCTTGATGTGGGAATAGTGCAGCGTTTTTCCCCATTGAAATTAACGCAAAAAAGGCGTGGTCTTTGCCGTTGACAACAACAACACTCAGAAAATGCACACATTAAAGGGGGAGCAGTACAGCAGTGGTGACTGTTGCGGGTCGGTATCTAGCCTGGCGGAGGCAACACTACTGCTGGCGTGCAATAAACAAACAAACGAGGCTAACAAACAACATCAGACAGTCTGTTCGGATTAAATGGGCCCTTTCACAGGGTAAGTGTAGGCGGGGTGGACAGTCTGCTTCAAGTGTTGTACTTTAGGCGCTGCTGCAAGTAAGATATGCTGCTTCGCTAAGCTGCAGCTATTCAATTAATTTTTACTACTGTCAGTAGTACCAACTACTACAGTGCCAACTACTTTGTCTAGCTGCCTATCCAAATGCCGAAAGCCACCCTCAACCCCTTTGGTAGCTCATAAAAATGTCACTGCAGCTAAAAAAAATATATAATATCGAGCCACCCAAACAATATGACTTGTTATGACAGCTCTTTGACAAGTTCACAGGCACAGCCTCAGATTATGGGGCACGTGTCTCTCTTTCTCTCGTCCCCTCTAGAGGTTTAAGCAATAACATTTTTTTGGGTTTTACTTACTGGAAGCACTTGCCCAAAACTGGTATATTTATTTTGATCCATTTTCATATCTCATTATTTGGGCAAAATAAAAATGTTTCAAATCTCTTTATGTGCTTAAAATTATAAATAAGATTTAAAAACAGTTTTAATTTTGGTTTTCTTTTTCTGCAGTCACTCTTACAATCTTTTGAGTACTGAGTATAGCAGGCGCTGAATCTTTCTACATCACTCCGCAAGCCCAATGTCTTTGCCGTTGGTTACTTGGCACCTTGTCTACAATAACAACAGACCTATGTCACAATTTTTTGTTTTGAGATGGAAAGCAGTCAGGGTTTTGAGCCTCAGTAACTTGGAGTTTGAAGACTTTAACTAAAATCTGCCCAAGTCGTATGGCCCACGGGCAAGATGCATGACTGAATAGCTGATGCAGTCTTATGGCCAGATATGCCTGACGCGTTAAATATTTTTTCCATCCCATTTGTTGGCCACATAACGCAGACAGACGGAGAGATGCTGCCATTGGCAGACTTGACGTTTGAGAATTTTTCTTGCTTTTACCATTATTGCTCATTAATTTAACGTTGCCATGAGAATTATTAAACATTTAATTCGCATAATTTGTGATTTATTTTCTGGGTATGCGCACCAAAGCAACATTCTAAGCCGTTGCTACTTAAAGCTAACGTCATATTACTACCAAATGCTGTCCAACATTCCAAACTTAACTAGCCACACGCATCACCTTCGGATTTTAACGGCCATTTCGAAATGCATCGTCCAACGCAACGTCGCAGTTGTTTTGCTGGCCTCTATTTAATCAACTGGAAAAATATTCTCGTAAACTAAAACAGCCACGAGAACTAACTACTTCTTCACACATACACTTATTTGAAGGGAAGGGGGAAAATTCATATAATCCATAAAACTTACAACTCATAACTCATTAATAGATTAACAAAAAGCTATTCGAGTATCCGACCTTGACTTTTTGCGCTAAATTGAGATGAATTCGGAATAAAGCGTGAAACAGGTATCAAATGAATTTGAGTAAAGATCTTTGAAAATGAGTTTGAGGCCGATCGGATCGGTAAAAATGAAAGTCTCATACAAACGATTTTCGCGATTTTTTTACACTTGCGGCTGGATTTTCCCAAAACCCCGCCTAAGTGTACACGTCCATCGAAGGTAACTAAGTAGAATAAAAGTTCAGCTCTTACTGTGCGTTAATACCTAATAAGGCAAGGCGAATAGTTTAATATAGAGCGATGTGATTGTGTACAGGTTTGAAAAAATATTTAATATATATTGGGCTGAAAGGAAAACACATTGCGAATTCAAATTACTTAAGCTAATAATGGTTATAGCCTTCATTATACAGGTCTCCTTACAATTAGCTACAGCTGCTTTGAACTTGTCATTTATGAAGGTACAAAAAATATAAATAGTTTTTCATCTGTACTGTAAATGTAGTCTAGCTATTTTAGGTACGGAAGAAACTCGCAGGATGAAATTCTTAAAATTGCACTGGTAATTCATTCAGCAATTGCACTAATTACATGTAGGTGCAGAGCGCAAAAACAAATTCAGTTTCTCACTTTTCGGCTCGACAATGGTCAAACAGTAGAAACCATTTATTACCATTTGGAACTGACTGCTGCGGGTGCTGCCTAATTTAATTGGGCTAGGACGGTTTCAAAAGGAAGCCACGGGACATGAAATACAAAGGGAATGATATAATAGGACAATTAAAGATGAAATCAGCCTGTGCTGCTGGAGTGCTGGAGAAGAGCAACAAGAAATAATTCCGTAATAAAATAAATTCAATTTATTCGGTTGCTTTGGCTGCATCAGGTTGGAAGACGCCCATGATTTGAAATCCAAATTTTATAAATACCCCTTGTCAAGACCAAGTCTGATAACGGCCCGGATAATTACCCTTCTTTATTAAAAGAACGCAACTAAAAAAATAAATAGAAAAAATGCGTGCGAATGTAAATATGTTTGTAAGAAACATAAATGGCAGCCTCCAGCAACCTTTTGACACCTGTTTGCCATGCGGTCAGTACAGTCCAAAACTTTTCCACAGACAAAACTCCGTCAATCCGGTAACAGTCTACACATAATTCATCATTGCGCAATGCCTGACCCCAAGCAACTTTACCATCAGCTGAAAAATAGTTTCGACCCCTTTCACAAGCGAAGACACCAACAAACAAACAACAACTTGTATGTACTCGTCTTTTATATAAATGATCTGTTCGCGGCTTGCTTGGTTCTACATTTTCTCTCTTCTTCTTCATAGACTGCATGCGCACCCATAATTATGCGTCTTTGATACGGAGACTGATCGGACGTCGTCTTGCTAAAACTTCTAAAATTCATACAAGACTATATTTATCCAAGGTGGACGACTAAAGGATACCCTATACCCATCTCTAATACACATTCGCAGATTTTTTATACATAGTGGTACACTCGTAATACACAGGAACACAAGAACGGTGACGGCACTGTACGCACCTTAAACAGCGGCTTTGAAACAAAAAAATTGTCAAATTCATTTTTTAATAAGATTATCGTTTAGTCGGTAGTGACCACCTAAGCGATACCCTCAACACAGTCTAGGTAGCTTTACAATAATTCTGTTTCTCTAAATACATACAAATATACACAACAGCATGCATACATAGGAGCCCATTTCCTTTGATTCACGCTATATATTATAGGTATAATAAAACTGTCAAACCAAACTAGAACTGTCAAACCATCGATTGTCGCCCACTTAATCGATTGATTTCGCTCCCTACCATCGATGCTATCGGGTTAAATGGATTAAATGAAGTTTTTCAAGCATCAAAGAATTAGTACCCCAATATAATTTAAAAAAACTGAGTTTGGAATAACACAAATGTTTTTCCAAAAAGAACTTGACTTTTGACCGATCGTTGACAGCTCTATATTATGATATCAAGGTCTGATATAGTGATCTGATGCTCCTACATATGTATATCCCGACAAAAACAGGAAGACTGACCTTTGCTAAGTTTAATGAAGGTAGCTTTGAAGATGAGACTAGCTTTGATATCGGCTGTTAAAACTGATATACTTACTTCTATGCGTTACACATTTCATTCCTTGCCAAGAATAATTGCGTCTACGAAGCAACAGACATCCTGCAGGAGTATCTGAAACGCTTCGAAAACTGGGCTTGTAGGTGGAATATCTCAGTGAACCCCCAAAAATGTGCTACGGTCACTCACACCCTGCGCAAGGACTCCTGCCCCAGACTTTTTCTTCATGGCGAGCAGGTGCGTGGCCATAAATAACTAGGGATTACACTCGACAAACGATTTACGTTCAAAAAACATGTCACCGAGGTAACCAACAACTTGAAAAGGAAAATCAGGCGTCTGAGCTGGCTGCTAAACCCAAATAACAAACTCTCGCTCCGGAATAAAGTCCTAATCTATAAGGTAATTCTTGCCACTGCGTGGCGATATGGACTCCAGGCATACGGAATTGCCGCGAAGATGCACCTTAACAAACTTCGCATCATGCAGGCCAAGACCTTGCGAAAAATCTCTGGAGCCGAATGGTATATTCGCACACGAGACATCGCAAAGGACCTTAATGTTCCTATGGTAGGAGACATTATCAACCAACAAGCAGCAAGCCACCTATTTTAGCTCCGCAACCACCCTAACGTCTTGGTAAGGAACCTGCTTAGGAGGCGAAGAAGAAGAAGGAGACTTAAAAAGACTTATCCTATAGACCTGGCCAAACGCAGACTTTAATGAAGCAAAATCAACATGTACATATATATATATATACATTGTAAATATTTAAATTATGCTATCATTAACCAAAACTCACGCTGATAAAAGTTTCTAAACAAAAGTACCAGAAAATTGGCTGGAATTACAAAAAATTTAAAACCAAAAATAAAAAATAAAAAAAACACACATTTCATGACAAAAAACTCAATTTTATCTTTTGATAGTACAATAGATTATTTTAAATTTTATTTATTAAAAACCAAATCACAAATTGGATTTTTATCGAAATGACAGAAATGGGAGCAGATTTTGGATTACAGGCTCGATATGCGAAAATATATATTTCATATTTAACGTCTCAAGCATTTTAAGTTTTCAAGGTCAACGCGATCATACAGATTCACAGACGGATACACTAGCGAAAAAACGTACATAGCGTGAACGATTCAACTCGTTATCCTGATCAAGAATATATATACTTTATGGGGTCGGAGATACTTTCTTTTGTCTATTACATACTATAGCAATGAGGGTGAACTATTAATACTTGGAGAACTGAACCAGAATATACGGAATCAGACAAACAATGTGTTTAAAAATTGATAATTAAGAAATTCATCTCGCTGGGTCGAATAACATATAGGCCCAAGGATGTCTTGGGCAAAGTTTAAGTTTTGTACACGTCTGGGTATATGTTATTCGGCACATTCGAGTAGATAATTTGTACTTGCTTATAAATGCATTCGTAATACGCTCAAGACCAAAATATAATTACTGAGTTGCTCGTAATCTATTTATTTCAGCCTGAAGCACATAAGATTCGCCTTTTAAAATTACAACTTTCCAATCTAGCGTGTGAAAATTTATTTTAATGTAAACTGTTCAAATTTTATTAAGTACTTATTAAAGTAGTAATAACCATAATTGATATTCGGTGTAGCCACAAAAGTGAATATCGATTAATAAACAATGGAAAATAATCGCGGCAGACTTTATAAATTTGTGAACAAGCTGTTAGATCTTCAGCCTAGAAAAACCAAAACCATTTAGAACTGGCGCCACCAGTCTGACCCTTGATTAAGCGAACAAAGAACCGCATGGGCCGGTGAACTGTCGAACACCAAGCCAAAGGCAGGTCAAAAGCAGTTTTCAAAGCAAGAAATAATAATTTATAAAGTAAAAAACCAAATCAAAAGTGCGGCAAAGTACAAAGGAAGCCAGCTAAAGAAGGTAAAGTTGGAAACTGTAACGATATAGCATAGTATGTGTGTATGTGTACGTTTTTGCATTGATGTTGCAACCTGTATGCCCGTTCTCAACAGATTGAGCATTTTTGGCGTGGTACCTGTTGAGCTCCACAAGTCCTACATTAAAATGGCTCGTCTTGTTGAAGGCAAGAACTAAAACTCGCACTTTCAGGCACTCAGGCACCTGAAGCTGGGCATAGAGCAGCAGCAAAATCATTACGCATGATACAAATGTGCGAAAGGATAAAATGTTTTTCTTTAAATAAGATACGATTTCCAAAAATATATACCAAACAATTTCGTTATTCGATAAATATTCCTTACCTTTTTACTAAACCCAACCAAATAAATTGCGTAGCGTGAATCGGTTAATCTTTTTTATCTTCATCTCGGCACCTCGATCACGAAGTCCGGGGCTCGACCTCAAAGAAAACCATTATTATTTTTTTAATAAATTCGAATAGAAACATACAACTTGACTTCTAATCCTGAAGAAGAATAAATGTACTTTGTAATAATCATTTCGTGACAACATTTTATCTTAGTTTTAAAGCTATCGAGATTAAACTTTGCCATCTCTCCGTTGATGGTATATGTCGATTTGATCGTTGAGTACATATGTCGATTTTAAATTATTCACAGTTTAAGTTTTACAAAATTAAATAACGAGAAAATGAGAGAAAATACCCTGCAAAAACTAACTTTCGAATAAATGATATTATAAACAAGTAAGAGGTTCTAGTCGGGAGCTCCCGACTAGGGAATACCCTGAACCCTCTTTGAGGTGGTAGCAGGGAGGTGGCGATAGGTATATAATGAAAGATACGTGATATATATATAATATTCTAGACGCAACATATCAAGTTTGGTGACTCTAGCTCATAATATTTACTCAATTTGCTCAAAAATCAGGATGTCGATATTGCTTTTTTTCGATTGCTTGGAAACGGAGTAAGTTATAGATAATCGGAAACAAACTCGATCTGCGTAGACACTAGTAGGACCTACAGCTAAATTTTTCAAGTAATTTCAAGTCTTTAGCTCTTATAGGCTCTGATATCCTTGCGTTCATACATACGGACAGACGGACGGACGGATAGACAGACGGACAGACAGACGGACATGGCTAGATCGACTTGCCTATTGATGCTTATCAAGAATATAAATACTTTATGGGGTCGGGATGCTTCCTTCTGCCTGTTACATACATTTACATTTTGCACAAAAACATTATACCCCTTTTACCCACTTTTAAGGGTATAAAATTAAAATTGGAAATCGTTTTAAAACGTGTCAAAATTGTAAGAAATTGACATTTTTAATATTATTTGGTCGTTTTTACTATACCGTTAAGAGCTGTATTTTCCGCTTACATACATACATACATATGAATTGTTGCTTATACTAAGCAATTTTTACCTTTTTACCGAGGAAACTATTTTCCATCGCTTAACGCCTTACAGGTAAAACAGAAGAACCTACAGCATAGCATAAAATACAATTAATTCTTTTTATAGAATTTATTTGAAAAGCAATTTTTACGCAATTTTACGGATTTTCTTTAAAAACATTTGTGTTTGTTAACCGATCTTGATGAGATTTTCTGGAGTCGATCCTGTGGCCCAATAGAATATTCGTATTTTCGCAAAAAGACGGTTACGTACAGTTTGTGACCTTCAATTATTGTGAAGCTCCACTTTTATGTTTTCGTGTTAATTTCAATTACCTTATCTTATAAAACCTAAGAGATATGGTCAAAAAACCGGATTTCGATATCGATTGCTTGGAAAATTATCAATGGTCAAAACTAAATTGTTCTGCGCGGGCACTTAATTTCACTAGCTTTTTTAACCGGCAAACGTATGCTGACCAGAAATATATATTCATAGGATTGAAGATGCCGTATTCCAGTAACATACATTTGCACAAAACCAATTTACCCATTTTCAATCAGTTCAGGGTATAAAAAGTGTTGCCGGCCAGCGCCTCGTCTAACCGCAAGGAGCACCTAGGTGCAAATATACGCATATTTTCAATACTATCATTATTTATACATATACCTTTAATTAGAAAATAATAGTAAGCATTAAAGAGAGACTCCTCATAGTGAGGACCTGCTAAGGAGGCGAAGAAGAAGGCGACTGAAGAGGACCTACCCAACTGACCTAGTCGATCGATTTACATAGGTCACAAACTGCAATAAATACCCCTAAACATGTCTCTGTATGTAAACGTATATATTGTCTAATTTGTTAAACTAATTGTAAATTTACAATTTTCGTTAAGCTAAGAAATTAAGTCACTCTGATAAAAGTTGATAAATTAGACTAACAGGATATCAGATCTGGAAATAAAAAACAAAACTCATAGTGAGGTAATCTTTAATTTGTTTGCTTATTTGAATTTCTAAAGTCTTAATGCTTAGAATAATTTTCTATATTTATCAAATTTGTTTTGTTCTGCTTGGGACAATTTTCTACCTTTCATACAAGAACATCTTTTGTTTTTATTATAAATTGTTTTTCTAAAAAATCGGGGCAAGCACATAAGGCGTGATTGCAAAAGCGAACTTTTAAATTTTAGCGCAATTTCGGGCAGTTTATTTCTGACTGTATGTTTCTCTTAAGCCTTTTAAGCAGCATTACAAAGTAAACATGCGGTTTTGCAAATAAGAGAAGCAGCCACTACGGCATATATAAATATATATATAAATATATACATATACACATATATACATATATACATATATACATATATACATATATACATATATACATATATACATATATACATATATACATATATACATATATACATATATACATATATACATATATACATATATACAAATATACATATATACATATATACATATATACATATATACATCATTTCTGTTGCTGTTTCTGATGTTGCTTCTGTTACTGGCAGCCCTGTAATTAGCCACAGACGTTGCTGCCGTTGCCATTGCCAACTTGTCTGACTTTAAGTCTGACTCCGGGCTCCATTCCATGTCCGTTTCTGTTTTGTATTTTAGGGTCTTCAGCTGCTGGCGCAAATTCCTAAGTTTCCAAATCCAAGTCAAATTCAAGTCCTCGCCCATTCTGCCATAGCAATTATGACGTTGCTTTTCGACCAACTTGCCAACTGCAACATCAATAGTCCGACAAAATTTATTTTGTATACCCTGTACTCAGCAAATGGTGGAAAAAGGTATTATATATTATAATATATATATATATATATAAAGTGTATACAAAAACAGAAAACGGCATATCTTCCTATTAAGGAATTTACATGTATTTTGTATAACTTACATATATGTATATTAATATTTTCATCATTTGCATGCATTTATGTACGTATATGGTATATAAAAGATGTAGATTTTCGATATGAGTACAACGTATGTACATGCTATTTGATCATTCTAATATGTTTTTCTTAACCGTTTTATTAATATCATTGCATAACATTTTAGTGTTATTTGTATATGCACGTCGTAAGACTATACTATATTTATAATCTTAATTTGTATAGTCTTTTTATACTCTGAATCCATTAAAATTGGGTAAAAGGGGTATAATGTTTTTGTGCAAATTTATGTAACAGGCAGAAAGAAGCATCTCCGACCCCATAAATTATGTATATTCTTGATCAGCATTAACAGCCGACTCGATCTAGCCATGTCTGTCTGTCTATCCGCCCGTCCTTCCGTCCGTCTGTCTGTCTGTCCGTATGTATGAACGCCAGGATATCAGCACCTATAAGAGCTAGAATATTATATATACATATATCAAGTATCTTTCATTTTATAGCTATCGCCACCTCCCCGCTACCACCGCAGAGCTATAAATCAAGTTAATTACCCAACTTGTATTGCCAACCAATTTAAGCCACAATTTAAATGCGATTGACTTTTTAAGAATAGACAAATATTCTATGTTACAATAAGATATACTGTAGACAATTTCATTAAGAATGGTTAAGAAAACCCTAAAAGTTATGTTTTTTACTGCGCAATTGGATGGGACAGCTAGCTAATTCCAAGAATTTCTATATACATGTACACACACAAATCCATGTGCGTCTGCTTTGTCTCCAATTGCGATTGTTTTCTGTGTTGCTATTTTAATTTGTTTTTTTTTTTTTTCTCAATAAGACTCAATTATTAGTGCGAATGTTAAGTAGAGGCAGTGGCAAGTGGTGTGGTCTTTCGAAAGCTCGAGCCCTACCGAGGACAGTATTTCTTTTTTTGGCTGGTGTGGCTGCTGAGTAGAGTCGGCAGACAGTAATGCGGTCAGTTGCGAGTTCGAACCCGCTAAAGGAACTTTTTTTTTAATTTATCTTTATTACTTTAAACGAGCGCGAAGCGCTTACTGCATTTGGTTTTGAAATAAGAGAGTTCAGGGTATTCCCCTCTGACTTGTTTTATAAACAATTAATTTCCACTTGTCAAGCCAGTAAGCGTTTCCTGTGCTATTTTATAAATGTTTTAAAATGTTTTAAAATATACATTAAAATGGTAAGGCAACTGTAAAGTGGTATTTATCTAATCTATGGTAATGTCGATTATTTTGTTTTCCTTTAGCTTTTCGCATAAATTTATCCAAACTAGATTTCAGTGATCTACTTGTATACAACCTGTCTCTAGTATCCCACTATTCATTAAGTCAATGAAACGAAATATAACAGTGTGGGAAATAAGAAGGAAATATTAAAGCTCGAGACCATTCCCTTGCATCATTTTTGGTATTCCACCACTCTTTAAATATTAAAGAAATTAAAGACCTTACCACGATTCTCGCCCAAAAAGTTCACCAAGCTTTTAATGTCAGGAGTAGAATCCGGGCGATCTGCACCAAACCGACACATTATGTGCCACAATATCAGCGCTGCCACGAGTTTGGATATACTAAATTTTATTGCACCAAGCTGATCGCTGTATCAAAGTGCGGCCAGCTACATAAATCGTCTTCTTGCTGACTCTTTGATAGAGATCGGTTCACGTGTCCTAATTGTGGATTCGAACATTTAGCCAACGATAAGGGTGTACATTGTTTACCAGAAAGTGACTAATAAACGCAAAGGTGGTGCCTACATCGCTCTGGCTATAGTATGACTGCTCCCACCCAAGCTTCACCAAACCAGTCTGCATCAGTGTGCGGGTAGATCTATGCAAATTTATGACTGAGCTAGATTTTAACATTTTCTCTATATACGTCTGATATGCTGTAAAGTGTAAATTCAGATTATTCGTCGCCAAGCGGATTCTAGGCATACTGTATTAGTCCCTCTGGAGCTGTGGCTCAATTCAATGTTATTAATAATATTTCTTCTCAAGCTTTCAACTCTAGCCGTATTCTCTTGACTAATATTAAGAAATGGATCCTGGAAAAGCGTAAGGCTCTCAAATGCTTTTGAAATGGGACTGTTCCTCATCAGCTGAGTTTTATGCTGCTGTGAGAGACACACCTCTGCTACAGAATTTGACAATCCACCCTGCAGTGCGTGGCGGAGCTGCAATGCCTCTCAAGTCGGGTCTGACGTTTTATGCACTGTGCACTGGGCATAACCAGCGAGTAAGGCGAAGAAGTTCGAGAATTATTTGAAATAAAAAATTGTTGTTGGACACAAGAAGACGTTCGCAGTCTTTTCAATGACTTTGGTCCCAAGTGCATGATCGCCTCCCAATCACTGAAAATATCACCCACTTCTGATGATTGTTTCAGAATTGCAAATTTTACAACTACAAATAAGACTCGGCTCCTCATTTGACATGCGAACATATGTATACAGTTTTCAAAGAAGGCTGGCTTAAGTCTTAATGTGGCTAATGATATTGACGATTTGACCAAAAGTTGCCTTGGTAGGGTTTAAATCGCAACTGACCGCTTTGCTTGTTGTGACTCTACTCAACAGCGAAACCAGTCCAAAAAAAAAGGATTTTTTCCGAGGTAGGGCTCAAACTCATGACAGACCGCACCACTTGCCACTGCCTCTACTCAACAGCCACACCAAAATTTCAATGCTGTTGATAGAATTAGAAGCAGACGCGCATGAATTTGTGTGTGTACATGTATACAGAAATTCTTGGAATTTGCGTCGCAAACATGTGCGCAGTCAAAACACCGAAAAACAAATCAAAAACCGACCTTAATGAAGTTTTCTACAGATATCTTATTGTACCATGGAATATTTGTGTATTCTCAAAAAGTCAATTGCATTTAAATTGCGGCTTAAATTGGTTGGCAATGCAATTTGGGTTATTAACTTGATTTATAGCTCTGCGGTGTTAGAGGGAAGGTGGCGATAGGTATAAAATGAAAGATACTTGATATATGTATATATAATATTCTAGAAGCAACATATCAAGTTTCTCTAGCCCTTATTATTTACCCAATTTGCTCAAAAAACAGGATTTCAATATCGATTTTTGTCGATTACTTGGAAACGGAGTAAGTGATCGATTATCGGAAACAAACTCGATCTGCTTAGGCACTAGGAGGACCTACAGCTAAAATTTCAATTTGTCTCTAGATCTTATAGGTTCTGATATCCTTGTGTTCATACATACGGACAAACGGACGGACGGACGGACAGACAGACGGACATGGCTAGATCGGCTATTGATGCTGATCAAAAATATATGTATGTATATACTTTATGGAGTCGCACATGCTTCCTTCTGCCCGTTAAATTAATTAGCACTAATACATTATACCCTTTTTACCCATTTTTAATGGGTTCAGGATATAAAAATAGGTACAAATTTTCCACACTTTCATTATCACCCTCATTTAACTGTAGTAATCTTTGCGTTCCTATCAAAAACATTTTTGTTGATATTCTTTCTTGAATTTTAATTTTCCTCATTCTGTTCGCGATATTAAATGGAAGTTTAACTTTACTGGCCCACTTGCAACTTGAATATGATTATATTCCACATGCGATATTGGTATTGGTTAAATGGATTTATCTCCCTGCAACAAGGCAGACCCCTTTTCTGCTAATTCATTACTTTGTGGTTTATTTGGGCTTAAAAACTTGAAACTATATGAAATGGATATTCAGGGAGTTCATCCTGAGTTCATCTAGTGTAGGTCTGATGGGGAAATAGCAGAATAGCGTTTTGGGCAATTAAACTTTCCGCTTCTGGTGTCAGATCCCGAAAATCTATTCCTCATTACACCCATTTCCCCGGACAAATACAACGGCTTAAGCGCACAAAGCTTCCAATCTATGATGGAATGAAAAGCCAACACTGCACGTTTGCGCGGAGGCAGATTTGTATATAATTAAATGATTTGCTCAAAGAAAATAAACTTTACGATGCAAAACATTTACATATTAAGCTTTTTTGGGCTTGGGGTATTGTAATCTAGGATAGTGCCTGCTAAAAATTAACAACGAGTTGCAACTCCTATAACAAGAAGAGTGTAATCCCATTTTAGTACGCCTGCAAAGGGTATTATAACTTTATCACAAAATATTTAACATACACAATTTGTAATATGTAGATATATACACATATTATATTAAGTCTGTATTAAGAGCAGATATGCAAATTTGCCTCGGAGCTTGCAAATTAACCTTGGCGTAATGTGCGTAATTTTGATTAAGTAAGGATATAGATATTCTAAACAAACTCGCCAATTACGAGCTTAATAATGCTAATAAGATGTATGCAAATTTTTTTAGCATTGGCATACATATAGAAAACGAATTTATCAACTACAAACATTAATATATTTGTAAAATTAAATCAACATAAACCCACTATTACAACCACTGATATATGTCTGGAGGGGTATTTTATCTTGGGTACCCCGAAGATATCTGTTCTTGCCTGCTTATGAATGACTGGCAACTGAATTGAGTTGTCACACAGCCTATTAAAGCCAACGGCCAAATAATCATTAATCAATAAATGATGCATGCAAGCATACCTACACGCCACGTTCATACATTTACAATGACACTGACAACATTTAACCCTTCTGTGATCAGTGACAATAAAATCACCAGCGACTAAAATATTTTAATTCATACAAATGACAAAATAATTAAAATTACTATGGGTACGGAGCCGTCGACTAGACTATATATCATAAGTAAAACGATATGCCGTCGCAATGCAAGAAGTACACCATAAAAACGAAGCACGGCCAAAAGCATAATGGCAAAAATGAAGCACGAGCACGAACCAAGTTGTTGGAATAGGCTGGTATTCCAATTAGCCTTACCTAGTTAGTGTGGAATTTTTCTGGCAACAATTTTCGTTATTGACAAATTAATTGTCACCTTTTAACAAAATGTCGAACAGCAGACGAGACTCAAGACAGCGATAGCTGTGAACCAGATACAAATAAGTAAAGGGCCCCCATTTTAATACAATTATTGTACAACAATTGAAATCACATAATTATGATTAGATTGGCCAGATACTTTGACCCAAAAGTAAAGCGTAAACGCTAAACACGTAAAATATAGATTAGCGCCTTTTGTCAGCCCACGAGTGAACACAACGAACTTGTCTAAGTGTCATTAGCTAGCGCAGGATACGGCATACGCAAGCACCCTGAATAGCCCAAAATAAAAGCGAGGGTGGCGACTATGTTTAAATGTATATCCTCCAAATCAATTCGAAGTATTTTTACTCTACTACTCCATGTTAAACCTCATCAATGTAAACACAGTTTGAAAATAAAACAATACCAATGTGCCATCTATCCTGAATACTCGGCCCCTATAATATTAAATCTCAAAAAAAATGCCCGATTCAATTTATTATCCAGCATTTTTGGCTGCAAAATAATAAATTCAAGAAACTGTACTGAAAATATATTTCAAAACACTCACACAAAAATTATTGCTTTCCTAATATCTTCTACAAGTGGTAGGTATTAAATGTTGTGTAGAATAAAGAGAAGCCCGCCGACAGTTCTTTATTTTTTCTAGCGAATAGCATTACTTATATACCCTTGGCAAGTGTATACAAAAACTGAGCGAGAATTCACTGTTAATTAAATAGACACGACAACGCCATAACCCAGAAAGTTAATCATATTTTAATGTACCACCCGCGCTGAATAGAAATTCGTTGCCAGGCGGGCCACTTGGCCACTTGCCAAGCTAATTACCATAACAAAGAAAGGAGCAGAAACAGCGCGGAGTGTCATTAGCAAGAAGTCTGTTTTGAAGTCCATTTGTCTGCGCTGGTTGGCTCCATGTTCCTTGTCTAAACTATATTCTCTCATCGATGATAACACTATCTAACATCTAAAATGTATCTTATACCAAACCTGATACATGTGAGGCCTCATATGACGTAAGACCACTATAAAAACGTTTCTATGTTGAGATTTTTTTGAATACATTTTTTGAATTTACTGTTCCTAAAAGCTAAGAAATATATTTATTAATAATTTATACACACTTTTATAAATTTAAATCATGAGTATTGCAGCTTTATAAGAGAAAATTACGAAATTTTTGTGCGGTAATTTTGAGGATTTTTAACTTTAAAATTTGAGGAAACAATAAAAAAAATGTATTCATATTTTCTCACCCATATTTATGCTATTAATTAATAAAGGGTCGATTATGATATTAATTTTTGAAATCTATGGTTGACATATAACCAAACTAATCCACATGCGATAAGGCGCCAAGAGAATCAGTTACCGACGTACTACAGACAGAAATTTGTAAGAAGCATCATATGTAAGAAGCATCAGTGAGAGGACGTTCGCGAATTTGAAATTTATAGGCATGTTTCTTTGGTTTGCAAGGTGGTTGTATAATGTATTGATGCTTTATTTTTCTCTGGAAAGGTGTAGCTTGTCATGAGAATTACTCAAAAAAGAACTGGCTAAGACGAGGAGCACATCTATTGGTTAATCATAATGTTTAAAATGCACCTCTAGCGCTATAATAACTCAGGCTATGAGTGATCAACAACTTTGTAACAGCTTCGGATACTTTGGATAAAAAGTACAGATTATGTTGAAATCGTCGAAAATTGATCTCACTTGCACTTTTTGTGGAATCAGAACATTATGGTCGAATATGTGTGGGGTCTCATACGACAATCTAATTCGAATACCGTAAGCATTTTTTAAACATTTTTTGACATATATAATTTCTGATTGTGTTATGATCGTTTATTCATTAATTGGTGGGCCAGGTCTCGGAAAAATTCGGAGATCGTGCATTTACTTTAATGAATGATGGAATATCATCGATGATTCGTTATATTATTATGTGATAAAAATCGTTGGCGTTATCATAAATCGTTAAAAATACCGCACAAAAAAAAACCATCATTCTCTTAATTAAAATGATATAGGCTTAAAACTAATGATTTAACAACAGTTATGAGAACAAGAATGTCAATGACTGAGTTGTTCTCGCTGTTTAAGCTTGAAACTTATTATTAACTAGCATAGCAACTATGTTAAAACACACGTGCAAACAAAAAAGCACACTTACAGACTACCTTCAGCTATATGTCCATCTTATAGAAGGCAGCAGTAGCGCCTCCAAATGTAATTTATCTAATGCAGTCATTAATTTCATGTAAACAAGGTGCGGATAGTAAATTATCTTACATTTACTTGAATGAAAGTGCATTCATCCCCACAGAACTACTTATTCATGAAGTACATATGTATGTACATACACGCGCTTGCTAGAAAATGTTGAGCGGACAGTCTCAATCTGCCGGTATAATAAACAATTTGCTACCTTTTCTTCTGGGTAATTGCGTTTGTAATTGTTATCAAACTATTTGTCAATTTTATCAAGCAATTTTCTTAATCATTATATTATTATTTTATATTAAGCTTGGGAGTATTACTCGGAATTCCTGGGCACTATCTTTGCTCGAACTACCTTGAACCTCTACTTCCACCCCGAAGATTTTTCTTTAATGGTATGGGCCTGTCAAATGGTACTTTACATTGATAATTAAAAATCAGTTTGTCCATAGCGTAAAGCTCTTTTCATAGATATCTTAAAGTGATTTATCTATTTTTAACGTAGTGTTTTGAAATTTGCACAGTCGCGCTATTATTTCACACATAAGAGACTGTTTTGTTAGAAGGGTCAATTATGAATCAATAATAAATAATTTATTTCAGAAATCTTTAAAAAAGAGCCAGTCAAGTAAAAATCAAATAAACAAGGACAGGGACTGTCTGACTCTGAATACTCTGAACCAGAATCAGCTTGCGCTACGCGAACGCTATTTGATGGGTAAAGGGATATAACTAGCCTTATTGAAAATAAAATAAAAAAATATTCCACCAACTGGGACTTGCGCCATGGTCAACAAATCGAACTAATACACAGCACACAATATTATCACAATTGCAATTATATTATTCTATTCTATTGAAAAAGTGCACACGCATAGAAATTCTTCCGCTTTGTGCCAGCAGCCACTTGGCTTGCCAATATGACTATTACCACACGTTTCTATAATAACTTCTGTGTTTTATTCCCGATTTGGATGATTAAGCAAAAAGACAACAGACCTAAAATTTTGGGTGTTCCAATTCAAATTGATGGTTATATATATTGGATTTTGCAGAATGGCGGCATCCAAATAATAAAATATATGTAAGCTTCATGTCACATTTTGTGTCTTTTAAAACCTAGGAGATATGCTAAAAAAAAAAAGGATTTTGATATCGATTTTTGTTGCATTAAAACGGTGATAACAATCAGTCTTAAGGAATAAACTAGAAATGCGCGTGCACTTGAATAACAAACGTTCAAAGTTTCAAGACGTTTATAGATTCTGAGATCGACTTTTCAGAAACACGCACAGATGGGCGGACGGACAGACAAACTGACATGGCTTTTGATGCAGATCAATAATAATAGAAGTTGCATTTAACAGTTTTGAACCCATTTTTCCACATTCATGAGGAATCTTTCCTTATATTACCAATATAACTCCCCCAAAAAATGCAGATATTTAGCTCCTGCGGGTTTATTCCGTCAGTAAAGATGAACAGATTTAAATATACTTATAGATTATCTGTTACTATATCAAATTATTCTACATCACACATTCTACAAATTTACAAGCAATGGGAATTGGCAGGCATACGTGTGTGTGCAAACCCAGGTCTAAACGCCTACAGAGCAAGACACTTTCAAGTTTTAAGCTTCTTCTGCTGTCGCATTTTCGCAAACGAACGACACGTGACCTTCGAGACATTCGTGTCAGTCGTTGTCTGAGTGATGCATCCATTAAAATCAAAGTCGAGCAGCATACACTAACGCATGCATACATGAGCATCCCACAAAGATGTGGAAAGTCAAAGGACAAACAGCATGACGAGGCAATTTACGCAATTGTTGTCAAATTAAAGTGCATCCGCTTCGATGGTCATTTAAAGCCAAAAAATGTTGGCAATGACGTTAGCACCCTAACTAGAACGTACGCACAAGCACACACACATAAACACAAGCACGTGATCAAGCAACACATCGTGTACGCTTTTCAAAAACAGTTGGGAAATCTTCACTTCACTTGCCTTCTCGTTTAAATTGTGCTACAATGTTGACGTTAATAAATTATAAAATGAAACTAATGACAAAACACAACCAACACAATGACCTAGGTCCGGGGGTAGCTGCGGGGGTGATTTAAAACTGAGATTCCCAATCGGCGAGGGTTGCAAACCGCGTAACGAGCGCAAATTGTGTTAATGCTTCCATGAGACCCCCTTACGGACTACCGTGGCCTGCTGCCAGATGTCCGCTCCCTGCTAATTTATATGCCAGGAAGGACACAATTTGGCAGAGATGTGTCAACGCTTTCAATGCGAAATGGCTTTTAGGTGGTTACGCCAGTTTAACCAAATATTTTGATACCCTATAATAATTAAAAATAGGTTAAAAAAGAGGTTTAATACTTTTGTAAATGCATGTAAGAGACAGATGGAAACTTTTTGACTCCAGAAAGTATATATATTCTTGATGAACACCAATAGCCCAGTTAATATAGCCATATCCGTCAATCTGTCTGCCCACCGTACATCCGACCGTCTGTATTTCCGAATGCATAAAGTCAACGATCTGAGAAACTATAAAAGAGATATAACATTAGTACGCTCCGCTTTGTTTTTGATTTTTACAAAAAACCAATTGCTTAAAAAAAATATTACTATAATAAAATCTGCCTTATCTGGTATTAATTAATAATTTGTGTTTATGTTTCACTGCGCAAGAGAAAATCTATAAACAGGTTTTACTCTTTTTCAAACCGCGCCTCATCTTCTTGGACCAAATTCGGTTCCCGAAGATCTGATATGGAACGAGAAAAATGAGATGTGATATCGTCCGCCGTCGTTTTAAATATAATTAAATTATAATTAAATCTGCTGCCATTTCACAATTCATCGTTTAGACTACCGGCTGATAGAGTTACCGCATCTGTCACACCTGAAGTGCCTAAGCCTCTAACGGGCATATTTCCAGGGTCGCGCTTAATTTCTTATAGGATGATGTAAAGCACTTTATATGGGCAAAAATTCAAGTACCAAGTATTACGGTGGAAAAATTCAAGTTTGTCTATGCGAGGGATATATCATCCGTCAAATTAATTGCTTAACCTGGAATATTTACAAACATTTGTAGTACATAGTTGCTGCCGGAACACATAAATGTAAAATAATACAATGCTAGGTGTGCCTTAAGATTAATTGCAGCGTCAAAAACTAACAACATCCCTTGTGCTTGCCTATCAAAACGTTTGTGGTTTTAAATCTAAGCTATTTAACCTTTACGTAGATTCCCTTTATTTAAATTTCGATATTATCGCTTTTCTTCAGGTTATTAAGTAGCTCCTTACAAGTACACAACTTACAGATTGGACCGAGCTTTCCGTTCCGGAGAAAGAGTACTAATAGCTGTTCTTACGTTGGAATTAATTTAGCTTCCCATCTCGGAGATCGAAGTCGGGAGTGTAAAAGTTGCATTTCATAGATATTGCGTGCTTATTTCATGTTCATACATTCCCCCACTATCCAACATGTCTATTTACTTGGCCGACTTAACGCTATCCATCTCCATTTCTACTTCCTCATATCTATCTACGCCCTATTTTCTGATCATCACCTCTTGGTCCTTCTTGGCGACCTTTTGTAAGGCTCTATCTTAAATATTATTATCAGTGAAAGTTCACTTCTCAGCTACCTTAACATATTCCAGCCGGTATACACACCGGCCCCTGATGACGACCTGCTTGTGTGCTCTTTCTGCCCTATGTTAACAGTTCACCTTTTCGTTAATCATTCCCACGCATAAACAAGTAAGAATTCTCTAGTCGGGAGTGCACGACTAGGGGATACCGTGAACCATCTCCTTCCTTGAAAGATACCTCATCTGTATATACTATTTTAGAACCTACATGTCAAGTTTGCTGACTCTAGCTCGTATAACTTACGATTTGCTCAAAAAACAGGATTTCGATTTTGATCGATTACTTGGAGACTGGACAAGTTATCGATTATCGGAGACAAACTTGTACTGCGCGGGCACTAGGAGGATCTACATTCCATTTTTCAAGTCTCTAGCTCTTGCAGGTTCTGAAATTCTTGCATTCATACATACTGACGGACGGGCAGGCGGACAGACAGACGGACATGGCTAGATCGACTTGGCTATTGACGCTGAACATCGAAGCACGAAGCCGTGCTTCTGTGGTATGGACATGAAGCAATGCTTCTCAAAATCGACCAAGCCGCCTATCGCATTGATTTACGCCTCTTCCTTTTAGCCGACTGTATATCCAATAAGATATATTCAGCAAAGTTGCTTATTGCCCAGTTCTATTTTGACTCCCAAAGAATATTTAGCCACTCAAGATGGCCTCCATTAACTGCATCTGAGCCGAAAATGACGTGTGTCCTCGTCTACGTCGTTCTTGCACCATGTGCACTCGGGCCAAGTGATACGTCGTGGCCAAGTGATGCATGTAGGAGTCTCCTTCCAAACCATATGTCTGGTATGAGTCGATACGTCCTGCGTCACTGGCTTTGAAATCTGCCCAAGTACTGACGTTCCGTCACGCGCATAGTTCTGGTCTCACGATGGCCATACCGCCTACCATGCGTTTCGCTATGAACAGTTGTCCTTTCTGTTTTCCTGATTTTCTAAGCATTTCCAGCAATTGAATTGTTTACAGTCAGACATCGATAGTAGGTCGTTATATGCAATGCCTTGATAACGGATCTGGTCACACTTATTAACAGGAGGCTATGCGAAAGAGTGCCATTTTGGAGTTTTTCGCCCTCGTGTTTATGTAGCCCAGGTGCTCGGAAGCACAGCATTACCTCAGGTACTTTACCACCCGATGGTGGCTCCACCGCTGATGTGGACCGCCTCTAGTTTTTTGCGACTGCTCATCAAGACTGTCTCGGTTTTTGCTGTGCAAGCTCGAGGCCGATCGACGCGAGTCACTCAGGGTTCTGGCCATAGATTGATTGCAAGCTACCTCAGCGTTATGTAATTTTTTGGCCCCTACAAATACTGCATCGTCGTCTGCGTATGCGTCGCAGGTCTAGGCACAAATGGAGTTCGTCATAAATGGAGTTCCATAAAAGTGAGCCTATACAGAGCCCAGTGAGACACTTCCGTTATGCCGTAAACGTCTATTCTCTCGCTCCCGCCCTTGGAAGTAGCTGCTGAGGATGCATATTCCTGGCCAACTGGTGCCCGCTATCGCTATTGAAGCAATGTCGATTGCGTCGATTTAGCCCTCCGGTAGAAGTACTGAAGTGATGAGAGATCGCAATCATCGCTAGATCATAGCTAGATCTAGAGACGAACATATCAGCTTCTTTACGAGTTGGCAGCCGAGTTTGCGTCTTCCATATTGCAGTGTGTGTGTATGTACTTGGGTTATTGTACATATATGTATACAAAAATGTTCAAATTTTTGTAACGGTGGCTCGGCACTGAGTGCAGGGTATATTCTATGCAGGCATTACCGATATGAGCACTATTCTATGTGTACAAATCCTCTTACAATAATATAATATTACTTATACGCCATGTAAGTTAATTAAAAGTTCTTTCTTTTTCTCATGCTGTATGTAAAGTGAAATTAATCTTGCGACGTGTTATGCTCAGCACATCTAAGCAGAATCATACCTGACACGCCCCAAAACCCACCGTGACACCCATTACCGCGCCAACCCGTTTGGCTTGGTTGCAACATCGGAGACGAGGCAGCCACGTCGCTAGCGGAATCGACACTGTCGACAGATTCGCATGATTCGATTGTGCAAAGTGTGCCGCAAACATACTGCAACAACAGCAGCGACGACAACATGTAAGAGTGCTCTAGTCGGGAGTTCCCGGCTGGAGGATAACCTGAATTCTGTTCTACCAACTGTATTTGGTATTAGTCAGGATATCCCGCTCATGCTACGACCAGGTTTGCTTCGGCAGTAATCAAAATAAATATTAAAAAACAAAATCCTCAAAAGCACTCAAACAACAATTGATTTTTGATGAAAAACAAATTTTTTAAATAGCAACACATGAACACAGCACAGAATACTACACAATCGCACATTCAATGCTGTTAAGAATTCAATAAAGAAGCGCATGAATGTGTGTCTGTACAGAAATACAGATATTAGTGTAATCTGCGTAAACACGTGAATTATCAATATAAGCACACGATTCCTTTAGTCCTTCTGTGTTTCTTAACCGATCTGATGATATTTTCAGCAGTTGATCTTATGAGAGTATTCGCATATTCCTAAAAAGGTAATTGCTTTAAAATTGTGGCTTGTGGCTTTGGCGAAATCTATAATATGAAAGATACTTGATTTGGTAACTCTATCTAGAAAAATCTTAAGGACTTGCTCTAAAAAATGATTTATCGACTTGTATCGATTTTTTGGAGATGAGTCAGGTTATCAATTGCCAGAAACAAACTCGTTGGAAGACCTACGCTCAAAATTTCAAGTCTTTAGCTCTTATAATTTTGAGTACCTTGCGTTTATACTTACGGACACACGGACGAACAAACAGAAATGGTTAGATGGACTCGGCTATTGATGCTGATCAAGAATATATATACTTTATGCGATCGGAGATGCTTCCTTCTATCTGGTACATATAGTTGCACAAAAACATCATACCCTTTTTTCTCATTTTTAATGGGTTTAGGGTATAAAAAAAAGAAGGCGAAAAAATGTATATTGAAAAATAATTTCCAGAAATTGCTTGAATGCAACTCACAAGACACGCAAAAACGCAGAGTAAAACCAAACCAAGTACATACACAAACACAAGCATAATGAATGTTAATGTAATGGGTTGTCTTGACTTGTGGCTCTTGCAGACTGCATTTTGTTTACGCGGTTCACTTTATTAGATTTTTATCTGGTTATGCTTAAAATGACTTGAGCTCTTGGTTATGAGTGTGTGCCAGTTTCCGAGAGTGTATTAAAAAGTTATACAATATAATTTTTGAATTATAAGTTTCAGATGTATGTTGAATTATTATTATAATAAAAAAAAAAAAAAATCAAATATGCCCGTTCTTATTTCAACTACTTTTCACAAGTTATATTTGGCCATGATTATTGAAAATTAAGTCATCATAAGAACCAAGAGCTTTAATCAAATTTGTCCGTCGATTTCGGTAGAGGGAATCAAACTTTAGATGCTGAACAAATTGGAATCTAGAAACTTAATTAAATTCCTAATGGATGGACTTCATTGTGCATCGCTTAAAATATATATTTTTATAAAGACTCAAGGCGTCAATGCCATTTTGGTGCATATCGTCCGTAGCCGTACCAACTGTTGCCTCACATTTTTATACCCTGAACCCATTGAAAATAGGTAAAAAGGGTAGAATGTTTTTGTGCCAATTTATGTAACAGGCAGAAGGAAGCATCTCCGACCCCTGTCTGTCTGTCCGCCCGTCCTTCCGTCCGTCTGTCCGTCTATCCGTATGTATGAACCCAAGGATATCAGAACCTATAAGAGCTAGATACTTGAAATTCTAGCTGTAGGTCCTCCTAGTGGCTACACAGATCGAGTTTATTTCCGATAATCGATAACTTGCCCCGTTTCAAAAAATCTATATCCTGTTTTTTTGGACAATTTTGGTAAATAATACGAGCTAGAGTCACCAAACTTAACATGTAGCTTCTAGAATAGTATATATATTTGCAGTTGATGTTGGAACAAGAGGGTTAAGGGTATCCCCTAGTCGGGAGCTCCCGACTAGAACCTCTAACTTGTTTTTTTGGCTGTGTGGCTGTTAAGTAGAGACGGCGGAAAGTAGTGCGGTTAGTTGCGAGTTCGAACTCTGTTAAAAGAACTTTTTATTTTTATACCCTGAACCCATTGAAAATGGGTAAAAAGGGTATATTGTATTTGTGCAAAATACAAATGTATGTAACAGGCAGAAGGAAGCATCTCCGACCCCATAAAGTATATATATTCTTGATCAGCATCAGTAGCCGAGTCGATCTAGCCATGTCCGTCTGTCCGTCCGTATGTATAAACGCAAGGATCTCAGAACCTATAAGAGCTAGAGAGCCCAAATTTTAGATGTAGGTGCTCCTAGTGCCTGCGCAGATCGAGTTTGTTTCTGATAATCGA
The DNA here is from genome assembly GCA_018903485.1 of Drosophila littoralis. Taxonomy (NCBI): domain Eukaryota; kingdom Metazoa; phylum Arthropoda; class Insecta; order Diptera; family Drosophilidae; genus Drosophila; species Drosophila littoralis. The sequence continues at coordinate 30,183,691 of JAEIGF010000591.1, forward strand.
TAACTTACTCCGTTTCCAAGCAATCGGTAAAAAATCCCCGCTACCACCTCAAAGAGGGTTCAGGGTATGCCCTAGTCGGGAGCTCCCGACTAGAACCTCTAACTTGTTTAAATTTATCTTTATTGCTACAAACGAGGCGTAGCGCGAGCTGCATTGGGTGTTGGAATAAGAGGGTTCAGAGTATCCTCTAGTCCGGAAACGCCCGACCAGAACCTCTTACTTATTTTAAGTGATTTAAACTTCACTAGACTGTAAGTATACACATTCAAAATTTTGTTTAATGAACAAAAACTAAAGTCTTTGTATGAAATGCTAAATGATACGGTTAACATTTTAGTAATTGAAACAAAATGTAAACATTTATATATTAAACGTTCAATGTACAACAATGTTATATATGTATATGCTCAAAATCATTTACGAGTTATTTCACACTTTGCGGAAGTCCACCCACCTAGATGGAAATGTGGGTCAGGAAAGTTGGGTGGAATTTCAGGTTCAAACTGCTAATAAAAATTCATTTGAAACGTGATTCACAAAATCCAGGGCGCTGGCGGTAAAAAACCTGTTGCGCAAATTTTCTAGAATAACCCGAAAAACGGTTATACGTTGAATACATATGTGTATATTTCTTGACGACATTGTTCGATATTTAAATTGCCATGTTGTAAGAGAAATCGGTAGAAATTCATATCGATTAGATTGATTCAGTGGATTTATGGAGTAGAAAAAAAATTATTGCTCCTTGTTACATACATTTTATTTCTCAATGGGAAATATTTGTTTTCCAAATTTTCATAAACTAATTATTCCCAAAACGGTAAAAGTTTCTTTGTTTGAGTTGGTTCATAGGTTTTGTAAGGACTTTTCTTAAATTGATTTGTGAATGAAGTGAGTAGAGAAGAAATTCATTTGAAAAGGAAAAATTTTATAACTCTGTACATACCCGGCATATACTATATCTGTATACCATATCTCTTAATCGACAATTAAGCTATTATTTGTATTTAAACATAAAAACAATAAACTAAGCTTTTATTTGCCTACTCGACTTCTCACTTTTTATGTTAAGTGAAAGCGAGAGTAACAAAAACAGTTGTCTGACTGTCTGGCTGCCTCCACCACATTTTTACCCTTTCTATATATGCCCTGAATACAAAAGGGTTGCGCTTTTTATATTCTCAATTCTTATATACCGATTTACTTGATTGCATTCTTTCCATGGATTTGTGGCAAAATTTGTTGAAGCAAACAATGTTAGAAAAGTGGGTGTTTTATTTAGAGTTGAGCGCATGAGTGCGAAAAGGCCACTGAGCCTGATTGAAATTGAGGCTGAGACCGGCAGTGAAGTGGGAACGCGACCAGAAAAGCCTATCAAAGCGAACTCGGCTGAGCTAACCCACTGTCGGTCTTGGATTGCGTAGGGGCGGGCTGGGCGGTTAAGGCGTAGTGGACACGCCCAAATGGTTTTTATTTCTTAGAAATAAGTAGCTGCCGCTGAAGGATCGATGTTGCCTTCCACTTTCATTTTGGTATGCCAATTTATGCCTGTTTTCTCAGCAATTGTTCCACATTTTGTTCCCTTGATTAGCTTAATTTAAATTTAGTCTTTGATTTGCTGAGCGTATCCTGCCGGGGCATCAGCATATTTTTGCTATTGTACCGTAATTAGGCCTAAGAAACTGTATTTTATACCATGTACTCATCAAAAATGGGTAAAAACCTTTTAACGGTTTTGTGCAATTGTACATACATATATATGTAACATAATAGTCAGAAAAAGGCATGTCTGTCCCCATAAAATATATTTTATTGCTCACAACGAGTATATAAGCACGTTTATGCACTATATTTATGCACTTAAATCGGACCACAAACCTAGAAGTAATTCAACGTTTAATTTTTCATACTTTGGAGCAAGCGGAAGCAGCAGAGCTGCTGCTGCGTAAGTAGCTCAGTTGTGTATTGTGCATAAATACTATAAGTATACTATATATATTTATATCCAAACAATCGATTTAAGTCGATATCGAAAACCTGTTTTTTGAGCAAATGTCTAAAGTTTTAAGACCTAGAGACAGATAGATAGATAGCGCAAATTGCAAGAATTTCTGTACATATCCATTTGAACCCCATTGGGGGAAGTACTATATAGTATATGCTTTAAAAGCCATATCAATTTGATGTTTATCAATGTTATAAGAATAAAATTTAAAATTGTTTCCCTATACGATAGGTGTTAATAAATATTTTTAATTTTAAGTCTCTTTCTTTCGTAGTTTTCGATATTGATTTACACAGATGGATAGGCTAAATTCATTCAACTCGTCACCCTGATCAAGAATAAAAATCCGGTAGCCCAATTACACTATGTAATATGGGGCCAGAAATAGTTTTTAAAATGCCTTTAACTTGGCATTTTATCAGTAAAGTACCATAGACAATGGGTATGCAACTATATGTTGCAGGCTAAAAAAGCAAATATACTTCTTCATCAGGACGATCATTATAGATATGACCGTCTGTCCGTATGGACGCAATTCGTTCGCCGCTAATGAATCTAGAGACTCGAAATATATACTTTTATATAATATTCACGTCAGGTGAAGAGTTTACATGTTTGGCCGACACCCACCATGAGCAAAGCGGATATGTCTATGTTCTCCCTAAGATTTTAGACTACTACTAATTACCGTCAATTAATGGCCAAAATTTTTAAGGCCACAACCAAATTTGGCAGATAGACTACTTATAAACACAAATCAATAAATTTAGAAAATAAAACACCACTCGGTGCTTTGCGCTCACCAGAATAAAAAAAAGTAAGAGTCGGGAGCTCCCGACTAGGGGATACCCCCTTCTTCCAACACCAAATGCAGATATATACACTATTCTAGAATAAACATATCTAGTTTGGTGGCTCTAGCTCTTATTATTTACCAAAATTGCTCAAAAAACAGAATGTCGATATCGACTTTTATCGATTGTTCGGAAACGGAGTAAGTTATCGATTAGACACTAGGAGGACCTACAGCTAACATTTCAAGCCTCTAGCTCTTATAGGTTCTGAGATCCTTGCGTTCATACATACGGACAGAACGGACGGACAGACAGACAGACGGACATGGCTAGATCGACTCGGCTATTGATGCTGATCAAGAATATATATACTTTATGGGGCCGACCTGTGATGCTTCCTTCTGCCTGTTAAATTTTTTACCCATTTTTAATGGGTTCAGGGTATAAAAATATATTTGAAATTAAAAACCAAATGTTGGAATCTACGTTATTCGCTCATTGTGGTGAGAATCTTTGATCCCCATTTTTCATCCAAGAGCGATGAACTTTGCGAAAACGTATCAAATATATTGTCATTAAGATCTTTAAAAATTAATTTGAAATCAATAATTAACAAAAAAGAAGCAAATGTTTCGCAAAATTTTCACAGTTGCCGGTTTAATTTTAAAAAATCGCTGAAACACGTATTAAATTAATTCTTAAGTAGGGCTGAAAATTAATTTGAAGCCGATCAGGCAAAGCTTAAGACTTCTGCCTTTCACCGTATTTATTATCACAGAGGGGCGGATTTCTTAAATAAAATTCCCCCAAAAAATCTTTGATCTGTGAAAGCGCAAAACACGTGTCAAATGCATTTTTGTAAAGATCTTTGCGAATGAAACTTCGCTTTATCAACCTTTGACCCGCGTTTATTATCCAAGATTTTGCGAAAGGTGTGAAGCATATCTTTGCAAATGATTTGAAGCCGATCATAATCAATTTTTAGCCAACTTATTCATTGAGTTCTTTTGTAGGGATTTAAAAATAAGTTTGAATCAAATCGGAAAAAAAACTTTTAACTCCGACCAGAAAATCATTGACCACCGAAGATGGTTGGATTCTGCAAAAACTGTGAAACACGTCTCAAATGATTTTTCGTAAAAGTCAGCCAGTCAATCACGATAAGGATAACATCTATTACATAAAATAATGTCTCGCATAAATCCGCATTTAGGTAATGTAATTTTCAAAATATAAAACAAATTTGCGTTCGACAATACATGCATACTCATGCACACATTTATACAATTAATAATTACTAACCAGAAACGCGCTCAAAGTAGTACGGTAGCACAACACGCCATACAATACAACCACAACTGCAATTATATTTTAAGAATATGAAGAACACACAATTGCGCTGTGCGTTGCTAATAACTTCTATATTTCTTAACATATTTAGAAATTTGACGCAGTAAAAGTTCTTGTAGTATATTCACAAAAAGACTCAAGCTTTAATATTTGGGGGTTAATTTGGTGGGTGGTTTAAATAGGAATTTTTATTTATTTAATTTTTCGTGATGCTCCTCATGGGGGAGGTGGTTTCCGAAAAATTGAATCGACTTAATCTTTATACCAACGGATAGACCGACATGGCTCGATCGACTCCACCATTGATACACACATGCATTTGCACAAAACCATTATACCATTTTTCCCTATTTTCAATCGGTTCAGGGTTTTAAGCGACTCCTATATTGTAGGTAGTGCAAACTGCTTGTTTGCTTTCTTAGGGATGAAGATCTTTATATATTATATAACGGTACTATGTGCAAGTTGAACAGTGAGTATCAGCATATAACGAAGTGAACATTTACTTTGTAGCGTAGCAGCAAGCAGTCGATTAAAACCCAAAAGAACTCAACTTCAAAGGCTTGCCAAGCTTAAACAACCAAAGGGCAACTGCAAAACCTACCATGAAGTTTGCCCGTTTCTGAGCAATACCAATGTCTCCTTCCCTCGACCAGCAGTCAATTGTGTTGCACGAAAGGGTTCAAATTATTGGTTGACGCCGTCAACCTCATTTGAATGAATAGCGAAAAGCAACAGCCGCAAGGGCGTGGGGAACGACGAAGGCAAGGATAACATCAGCATAGACACCACCGACTGATTTTGCGATTTGTACGAGTACTCGCGTTGTCGTCACTTCCTTTAACCGTCCCACACACACTCACATACAGCCAGGGACGTGCGTGAGTTTAATAGGCGCAGGCATCCTTCTAATGCTAATACGAAAATGCAGGCAATTGGAAAATTTATTCAATTGTTGGCAATTCAACTAAATCCCTCATTGGCTTTTTGTGCTCTTAATTTAAATATGTATGTCCTTGTGAGTAAATGTAGCATACGGACTCGGCTCAGCAGTTTGTATGTGTGACACTCCTTCAACCACCCATTTCATTAGTTTATCGTATTCCACAATATCATCATCGCATTCACAACATCACTGCAAACCATTTTAGTGGAAATAATTTGAAAATTTGAATTACTCTGTCTTTTTTGGCTTGATTAAAGGCATATTGTCAGACCAAAGCGAAGAGTTATACACTGACCTTAGTCCCTGTCGGAAATTCTATGTCCTCTTTCCTCTACTATATTCTATTTTAACCATTTTATTGGGTCATTTTAATTTTTAATTCAACGTAGACTATAATATTTTCATTAATAGCTAGCAAATCTACTCAAGCTTTGCCCGCACCAAGTATACATCTCCCATAGCACTGAGAAGAATGAAGATGCACATACGCAGCGTAAGCTCAACAAGCAGGACCTATTGAAAATAGGTAAAAGCAGCTTAGATATATTCTCAGTCAGCACGCGTCGATCTCAGAACCTAAAAAGACTTGAAATATTCAACTTAGGTCCTCCTACTGCCCGCGCATCACAACTTCGATTCAAATCGTCCTAGATTAATTTAATTGTTTAAAATACCACCCTCATATCCGACACAACCAAATTAATTAAAATATCAATTGGAACCACAAAACAATATAATACAGATCTGTTAAGAAACGCTAAAGCTATTAATGGAAACGTTGTCAAGTCATTGCTTATGCAGGTACTTATACTTCTTATAGATACATTTATGCAAAACTAACAAAAACAATGTGCGGTCGCTTGCGCAAATAAGGTATCAGCAGCGCTTCTGCTTCCGTCCCCGCTATACTATTCAATGTTGAATACCTTCCATGATTTTTTTCTAAACTTCTTAATAGTAATAAAATAAATTATTAAAAAGTAATCAAAGACTAAGTTAATTCTTCCGGAGTCGAGCTCGCAAGCGTAATCAGCAAGCTTCTACTCTACAGTCATATTAATAGATAATTTTGGCTAAACAAAAACTGAATTTAAATAGCAGCTCATACAATCGAAACAGACAATACAATCGCATCTGCAATTCTGTAAATGAATTCGCGTTGCCAATATAATCACACGTTTTAATAACTTTATTCAACCTAACTTAACTTAACTAATCGCGATGCAAATTTCAACAGTAGATCTTATTGTCTAGGAGGACCTACACACAATTCAATTTTAAGTCTCTAGCTCTCTAGATGCTGAGATCAACGTGTTCGTATATATGTACATACTTCCTAGTTTGCTTCTGATAATCGATAACTTGTCCCGTTCCCATCCAATCGATAAAAATCTATATCGAAATTCTGTTTTTGGGCAAATTTGGGCTGCTAGAAGACCGCGTGCTCACCATATTACTATGTAGAGCTTTGAAAATAAGTTTGATGCAAATCGGACAAAACTTAAAATTCACCAAAAAAAATCTTTGAAATGCACCTTTCGCCGAAGGAGCTTAGATTTTACGAAAAATGTGAAACATGTCTCAAATGATTTTTCATATAGATACCTGAAAATGAATTTGAGCGCGAACCGTCGTCCCCCAAATCTTTGACCCCCATTTCCACCAAGGAGGAATACATTTATGGAAAAGTGCGAAACACGCCTCAAATGAATTTGAACAAAGCACTTGAAATTGAGTTTAAGGCCGATCGGAAGGTGAACAAAAAAGTTTCATACAAACGTTTTTCGCGATTTTTCCATACTTGCGGGTGGAATTCCCCAAATCGCTGAAACACGAATATATTAAGTTTTTATGTAGAGCTCTGAAAATAAGTTTGAAGCAAATCGGACTAAACTTAAAACTGTAACAAAAAATCGTAGCATCGCACATGTCCCCGAGGATGCTTTGATTCTGCGAAAAATGTGAAACACGCCTCAAAAGATTTTTCATATAGATTCTTGGAAATGAATTTGAGGGCGAAACGTCTTCCATCCAATCTTTGACCCCCATTTATACCAAGGAGGGATAGATTTTCCAAAAAGTGCGAAACACCCCTCAAATTAATTTGAACAAACAACTTTGAAATTGAGTTTGAGGCCGAAAAAGTTTCATAGAAACGTTTTTCGAGATTTTACCATAGTTGTGGGTGGAATTTCCCGAAACACCATCTTAACGTGCACCTTTATCACATAAGGTAACTACAATGAAAATTTCAGTATCCTAGCTCCTACGGTTTGGGTTGTGCGTTGATCAGTCAGTCAGGACAAACAGTTTTATATATAGAGATTTATCATTGCCCAACACTGCTTGTCAAACGATGAAGTAAATTTTCTCCTAAAAAAATAAAATAAGTAAGAGGTTCTAGTCGGGAGCTCCCGACTAGGGAATACCCTGAATCTATGAGGTGGTAGCGGTGAGGTGGCGATAGGTATAAAATGAAAGATACTTGATATATATATATATATTATTCTAGAAGTAACATATCAAAGAACAGGATGTCAATTTTTATCGATTACTTGGAAACCGAGTGAGTTATCGATTGTCAGAAACAAGCTCGATCTGCGTAGACATTAGGAGGACCTACAGCTAAAATTCATCAATCAATCAAGTCTCTAGCTCTAATAGGTTCTGAGATCCTTGCGTTCATACATGCGGACAGACTGACAGGCAGACAGGCAGACAGGCAGACAGACGGACATGGCTAGATCGACTCGGCTGTTGATGCTGATCAAGAATATATATACTTTATGGGGTCGGAGATGCTTCCTACTGCCTGTTACATACAATTGCACAAATACATAATCCCCTTTTTACCCATTTTTAATGGGTTCAAGGTGTAAAAAAAGAGTTACAAAGGCGCCCATGGCAATGTTTTTCCTTGAGTTAGAGCCAGCCAGCAACAACAAAGCTATCTTTGAGGTCAAAAGACTGTGCAATGCAGTTATAGCGGTTGAGCCCCCAAGGAATTTCAATGACCTTGTTCAATGCCATAGGTGCCAGGAGTTTAGTCACACTCAACGCTACTGCCGTAAGTCGTATCGATGCGTCAAATCACAAATCCACGGATTGCACGAAACCTTGAAATGCCCTGGCCTCATGCGTCCATTGTGGAGAGAGCCACACTGCTTCCTACAAGGGATGCAGAGTTTACAAAGCCACAAATCCCATATCGGGATTATGACAAACCCAGGCTTATGTCAGCTTCACAAACACATTGCCCATTAATACTCCTTCAAAAGTAAGTAAGTGGAGAATGACTTTGACTTTTTATTAATTTACCTTTAAATATCAGCAAGCGAATCACCAAGCTGCTAACTAGGAACTCAAATGTTGTGAGGTTCAAGGCAAGATTGAAGGAGACACTGGATCCATCCACCATCAACCTAGGCTCTGATGAGGATATCGAGGAAGCTATTGAAACTCTCACACGTAGAACACATAACGCTGCAAACTCTTGCATTCCTTCGTACTCTACCAGGTCAGCTCACACCCAGAGACCACGGAGAGACCGTTATCTTCACTCAGAGCAAGTCACCGAACAACTGAAAACTAAGCGTCGTCTTCGCAGAATATGGCAGCTTAGTCGTAATCCTCGCAACAAGACAGCCCTTAACCGTGCATGCAAAGACCTTAAGACTCTCTTACTGGAACTGCGTAAGACAGTCTGCGTAAGACAGTCTGCGTAAGAGAGTCAGACACTGTCTGACTATCTCAGCAAAGCTGAACCTAATGGGCAAGAGCACAACCTGTGGAACGCCACCAGATACCTCAAGAGACCAACTAAAAGGATTGCACCTATTCTCAACGCATCTGACTCCTGGTGTCTTTCCAACGAGGAGAGAGCCCAGACTTTTGCACTTCATCTGGAGAGAATTTTCACACCCTTCAACATATGTTCTGCCTCGGATGTAACAGCCACACACCTATTCTTAGATGCACCTTGCCTAATGGACTTGCCGATACTACTGATGCTAGCAGAGGAAGTCGAAAATGTAGTGTCCACTTTAAAAATAGCTAAAAGTCCTGGCTACGACGGCATCGACGAGGCCACCATCAAACTCCTTCCTCCACGTGCTCTTGACTTCCTTGCGGCCATCTACAATGCCATCATTAGGCTTCACCACTTTCCTTCACAATGGAAGTGTGCGAAAATCAGAATGATACATAAACCTGGGAAGCCCGAACAAGATCCTGCCTCCTACCGTCCCATCAGCTTGTTGTACAGTCGAAAGTATTCGAAAGATTATTTTTGGTCAGACTATTACCACTGTTGAAAGACGGGAACTTGATAGCTGCTTATCAATTTGGCTTTAGGAGCCAGCATGGAACCCCAGAACATTGTCACAGGATAACACAAGCAATCCTTAACTCCTTTGAAGATAAAAATACTGTTCAGCGGCCTTTCTTGATCTAAAGCAGACCTTTGACCGAGTGTGGCATGAAACTCCTACTTCCAGCCCCGTTTTATTTAACGCTAAGGTCATACCTCCATAGGAGGATGTTCTACATGAGAAGCGAATGGCCGAATCCGCAATATGCCAATAGGCCCAGTCTCATCAATCATGCTAAAGCCTCCGACATCCTGCAAGCTCAGCTGTCAAGCCTCGAACCATGGCTCCAAAGATGGAATATTGTGGTCAATGAAGCCAAGTCCACTCACATAACATTCGCCCCATTACGAAAAACCTGCCCTTCTGTTAACCTTAATGGCAACACGCTGCTAACAGAAAACAAAGTCAAGTATCTCGGCCTAACCCTAGACAAGAGATTGACGTGGTCAACCCACATAAAAGCCAAATGAAAGCAGCTCAGCCTGAAACTCCGGCAGATGAACTGGCTCCTTGGCTACAGGTCGCAGCTTAACTTAAGAAATAAAGGTTAGGTAGATTTGAAGCCAATCTGGACATATGGGATACAGCTGTGGGGCACGGCCTCTAATTCAAACCTCGAAATCCTGCAAAGATTCCAAAATAAAACTCTGCGGAGGCTGGTTAAGGCCCACTATTACGCAAAAAACAGTGTAATACACAACGACCTCAAAATCCCATCCGTCACCGAAGAAGTAAAACGAATAAGCGTGAAGCACGCAGACCGACTGGGCAACCACGTCAACCACCTTGCAATAAACCTTCTCGACAATAACCTGCACCCCCAAGGCCATAAAAGACGCCACCCACTCGACCTGCCCTTTAGGCCGCCTAAAGAGTGGTGAGACCTTTTAATATACCAGTGCCAATACACACAAAAACCTCATGCAAATATCTACACCACATAATTTACTCATTATCGATAAGATAGATCGTAAAAAAAATAGAAACAAAAAAATATATTTATATATCTCTATATATAAATCTGTTTGTCCTGACTGACTGACTGACTGATTGGTGATCAACGCACAGCCCAAACCGTAAAAGCTAGGAAGCTGAAATTGTCACTGTAGTTACCTTATGTGATGAAGGTGCACGTTAAGACGGTGTTTCGGGAGATTCCACCCGAAAGTATGGAAAAATCGCGAAATACGTTTGTATGAAACTTTTTTGTTTACATTTTTTGTTCAAATTCATTTGATGGGTGTTTTACACTTTTCCAAAAATATATTCCTCCTTGGTTTCGCGCTCAAATTCATATTCAAGGATCTATATCAAAAATCATTTGAGACGTGTTTCACATTTTTCGCAGAATCTAAACTCCTTCGGTAGAAATGCGATTCAAAGATTTTTTGGGCGAAGTTTTAAGTGGTGTCCGATTTGCTTCAGACTTATTTTAAAAGCTCTACATAAAAACTTAATGGATTCGTGTTTCAGCGATTTGGGAAATTCCACCCACAACAGTGGTTAATTGGCGGAAAACGTTTGTAAGAGAGTTGTTTTTCTGACGTCCTATCAGTTTCAAAATCATATTCAAGGTTTTTTGAGAACATTTATTTTATACCTGCCACGGGCAAGGCCGGGCTTTACCCTAGTATATACATATATATAACATTTGAAGCACAAAACTTGTTACGAGCAAGGCCGTTCAATATCCGCTAGAATTATATAAAGCAGCGAATAATATACTTAACAAAGAATGTTATTAAGAAAAATTGAACTAACAGCAGTTCAATTGTGATTATATTGGATTCCAGGTTTATTTTATTTGATTTTTTTGTTACTCTCTCCTCTTACATGTTTTTAATGGTTTTGTGCAATTTCATTTAACAGTCAGAAAGAATCGTCCCCATAATTTATATTGAATTTTTATTTCTCAAATTCTTGGTCAGACATCAATACTGAGACTGTAAGAGAAGATAATCATCCAAATCCCAACTCAAATTTAAAATATTTTTATTACGTTTTTCTCATTAAGTTTTAGGGGCCGCAAATACATTATATACTAATAAAAACGGTGTCATAAGTCTCGGTAACACAAAATTTAATTCTATTGCATAGAGTATTTTGATTGTGAATTGTTACGTTAGCAGCGACGGGAGCTGCTGCTGGTTACTGACTTCTGCTTCCCAGTAATTATAGCAGTATAAATATCAACCATCAAGCAAGTGTTAAAATGCATTCAAGTAATATTTATCACATGCACTTTAAGAATACCACCAAGCCGTAAAAAATCATTCATTTGTGTATACATATGCACATGTACAAATGTACATAGGACATAGTTTATAAATATTTCTCCATTGAAATGAGGCAAATATATTGGCATTTCAGACGGGTACACCACTTTCCGGCAGGTGTTGTATGGTGTTCGATTCGCTGTGAAATTTGAGAGCTGCCTGGGCGCTAATCAATGCATTCCGATGCTAGGTGACTGGGTGATTGCCAGCGATAACGGATCACATTGATGTCTTCTCGTCTTTACAACATACATATATAAACCCAAACGGAGTTGGGTAATAAACTAGAACTCTGTCTGACACAATTGTGCGCAATGTGTTTTCTTGAGTACCAAAACTCCTCCAACCTTCTCACCCACGTGACAGGATATGTCAAGGATATCCGCTGCGAATATGTATACAATATTTGAGCGTCTGAGCATGTTTAATTTTTCCGCTTCCCACAATGATAAATGCGTTTCTGCCAGCTTAAAATGGGGGTGCCCACAGCTAGCCCAAGTTTGACACAAAGAACGTCCCTTTTCCATGACGCCGTCCTTACAGGAACCTAAAAAAAGTAAAAAAAATTAGCTATGCAACTTAAGAAAGTGTGGAGTATACTAGATTAATGCTTCGCACACAAAGTGAATGCGACTATATTGGTTTTATTTTATGTCCGTCTTGCAATCAGTCCATGTACATGTTAGTCTCTATTGAACTTAGGGACTTAAAGTATAATTGCGTACATCCGAGTAGAACTTAGTGTTAAATATTTTTGGCCACATCCATTACTGCCAGTGTAAGAGCTACATTATAGATATAGATTTTTATCGATTACTTGGAAACGGGGCAAGTTATCGAATATTGGAAACAAACTCGATCTGCTTGGGCACTAGGCGGACCTACAGCTAAAATTTCAAGTCTCTAACTCTTATAAGTTCTGAGATCCTTGCATTTATACATACGGACAGACGGACAGACGGACGGACGGACATGGCTAGATCGACTCGGCTGTTGGTGTTGACCAAGAATATACATATATACTTTATGGGGTCGGAGATGCTGCCTTCTGCCTGTTACATAAATTTGCACAAATACATTATACCCCTTTTATCCATTTTTTATGGGTTGAGGGTATAAAAATTTGGGCAATAAGTAGCCCACGAACAGTAGATGGCTAAAAAATTTAATTTTAGAGCAAAACAAAGTAAGAGAATATGATCCTAAATTTAAATCTAAGGTTATATTTAAGTTTATATGCTACATAGATAGTTGAAAATAAGTTTAAAGTCCATCTAATAACGAAACAAAGTTTGAATCAACGTTTTCCGTCTATGTCAGCCTTATGGTGAGAATCTTGAAGCCTAAAAATAAACTTGCGTTCAACAAACCTTTGACCCCCATCTTGCAATCCAAGAGCGGTGGATCTTACAAAAAAAAGGCAAAATTAGTTTAAAACCGATCAGATGGTAAACGAAAAAATTAAAAAAACGAAACTGAAAGCTTCCCCTAAAAAATCTTCGAATCGCACTTTCCACAGAGGAAGCTTGGATTCTGCGAAAAGTGTGACACTAGTCTCAAACTATTTTACACAAATTAAGTTTTAGCCCCCATTTATACCAAGAAGGAATACATTTCCCTAAAATCGTGAAACACCCTTCAACTGAATTTTTACGGTTGGGTTGGACGATGACAAAAAAGTTTCATACAACCTTTTTTCGCGACTTTTACACACTTGAGGGTGGAATTTATTCATTTATTAATGGTCGACAAAACGAGTGTCTTCCTCATCATTCAATAGATTATACATACATAATGCAAATTAAATGCTAAAAGCCTAATAAGAGAACACAATTTTCTAATAGCATAACTGACCGATGGAGGAGTTTTATTTGCCAGTCCGCCCAGCTGTGCCCCTTTTCTAAGCTTATTTTGTCAGTGATGCTATTAGACCAGTTTGCATTTTGGAAAGGAAAGCATAATTTACCAAGGAAGTAAACTCAAAAAGATTTGTCGTAGTTGACCGATTCTTTACGAATCCATGTTGAGCAGGGAAACAACTGATTTGCAGAAATGCAAATTCGAAGTGATTATTTTTTCAAATAATTTAGGAATAGCCAACATTGCAATGCCCCTTTAATTTTGTATATCAGACTTTCCACCTTTCTTGTGGAAAAGAATGATATAAGATTCTTTCCAAAGAGTTGGAAAGACAGAAGATTCAAGGGATATATTCAAAAGCTTTAGCAATGGATTAACAAGGGAAGAACTACACTCCTTGAGTAGACAACTAGGAATATTGTCAGGCCCAGGAGAGTAAGAAAATTTTAAAGAATTTATAGCTAAAAGGAGAGCGGAATGGAAAATAAAAGGAGGAGATATATAACTAGAGGAAGTAATAGTATAAGGGTAAAAATTATTATTAGGACAGACTGAAGAGTAAGCTGATTGGAATCAAGTAAGAGGTTCTAATCGGGAGCTCCCGGCTAGGGAATACCCTTAACCCTCTTATTCCAACGCCAAATGCAGCTCGTTTGAATTAATAAAAATAAATTTAAAAAAAAAAGTTCCATTGGCAGGGTTCTAACTTGCAACTGACCGCATTACTTGCTGCCGACCCTACTCAGTAGCCACACCAACAAAAAAAAAAATACTGTCCTCGGTAGGGCTCGAATTCGCGACATACCGCTCCACTTGTCACTTCCTCTACTAATAATTGAGTCTTATTTAAAAAAAAAAAACCCAATTAAAATAGCAGCACAGAAAACAATACAATCGCAATTGCAATGCTGTTGACAGAATTCGAAGCAGACGCGCATGAATGTGTGTGTGTACATATACACACACAAAACAAAACAAAACCGGTCTAAATGAAATTTTCTACAATGAATTCTCAAAAAGTCAATTGCATTTAAATTGTGGCTAAAATTGGTTGGCAATACAAGTTGGGTTATTAACATGATTTATAGCTCTGCGGTGGGAGCGAAGAGGTGGCGATAGGTATAAAATGAAAGATACTTGATAAATATATAATATTCTAGAAGCAACATATCAAGTTTGGTGACTCTAGCTCTTATTATTTACCCAATTTGCCCAAAAAACAGGATGTCTATATCGATTTTTATCGATTGCTTGGTAACGGAGTAAATGATCGATTATCGGAAACAAACTCGATCTGCTTAGGCACCAGGAGGACCTACAGCTAAAATTTCAATTTGTCTCTAGCTCCTATAGGTTCTGACATCCTTGCGTTCATACATACGGACAGACGGACGGACAGACGGACGGACAGGCAGACGGCCATGACTTGGCTATTGATGCTGATCAAGAATATATATACTTTATGGGGTCGGAGATGCTTCCTTCTGCCTCTTACATTCATTTACATTTTGCACAAAAACATTATACCCCTTTTACCCATTTTTAATGGGTTCAGGGTTAGCAGAATCAGAGTCTGTGCTAGCTTTATTCATCCCGAGAGAAAAAGAAGATGGCAAACTTGAAGATTTACGTTTCAAGTTTACAAAATTGTAAAACTGTCTCGGATGTTGTGCAAATTGCCTTGTGCAACGAGTTAGATAATTCTCATAGCAATGAGAATTCAGAAGAAAGAAGTTCGACTTGGCTATGGAATATACCAGGCTTACTAAACTTTTTAAAATATTTAGATTTTAGATTTGATAATTTAAAAAAGTAGTCGAAGGTATTGACTTGGGAATACACATATCTAAGAGGGAGTTTAGGGTGTTAAAAATATAAATAAAAAAAAAAAAAAAAAAAAAATAATAACAGTATTCATATCAACCGAGTCATATAAGAAAGACTAATCGGTTGCATAAATAAGCTGATTTAGCAATGAATAATTTCCGTTGCGAAAGCAACGGCGGGGCTTGTTGGCTGATGAGCGAGAAAAAAAGAGGATTACAATTGAACATTGCAACCTCTAAAGTGGGATGATATACATTTTCAAGAAGAGATAAAGGAAGGGACCTAGACTCATTAGAAAGTGGTAGTCGTTAACAAATACGAGGTCAAGTGTTCTATTCAAATGATTAGACATTGAATTGATTTGAAACAACGAAAAATACCCCACCACCTCGTACGGCCTATTATTTCTATGCAAAATAAAATTATTCGAAAAAACCTTAAAATCAGATTTGGTTGAACTGAACCATGTTTCTGAAAATGCGATTATATCCGATTCGAAGGAAGTCTGATATTCTGATAATGAATAGGGACTTGGTCAGAAGACGAAGTTAGTTTTTTGTGGCAGAAATGGTACCCTGTATTGAAGGGACTGGAAGGGTGACAGGCTGGTTACGCTTTTTATACCCTGAACCCATTGAGTATGGGTAGGTCCTCCTAGTCCATGCGCAGATCGAGTTTGTTTCCGATAATCGATCATTTACTCCGTTACCAAGCAATCGATAAAAATCAATATCGACATCCTGTTTTTTGAGCAAATTGGGTAAATAATAAGAGCTAGAGTCACCAAACATGATATTATATACATTTATGTCAAGCATCTTTCATTTTATTAATGTCGCCACCTCCCCGCTACCACCTAAAAGAGGGTTCAGGGTATTCCCTAGTCGGGAGCTCCCGACTAGAACCTCTTCCTTGTTTTCATATTTTCAATGGGTTCAGGGAATAGCAGCACAGCACACTGTGCTGTTGCAATTACAATATATTAATATTAATTAGTTCGAAGAAGAACACACACATATGAATGTATGTGGCACAAGTATACAGAAACTCTTGGGGACATCTGCGACGTAGTTTGCCAATTCAATTACACATTTGCGTTAATATCTTTAATTCTAAGCCGATTATTGAAGTTTATGGATTACTTAAAAACGAGGTATGTTATCGATTTCAAACAAATCCGTACTACGCGGGCACCCCAGCCGCAGATACGCATTTTGTCCAGTAATGCCCCTGGTTATGGTTATGTGTATGTACGTAATGGGGCCTAGTCCTGATGCCGCTAGCCATTTTTCCCATGTTTAAGGGCGCAGGCATTTTTATGAATTTTTCATGTATATATTGCGTAGATGAATTTATTGTAACGATGTACGACAAGTTCATAAAAATGCAAACCAGCTTCTTCATAAAAAATGTTTGCATGCACCCCATTACGCACACCCCGCTCGATTCACGACACCCCACTTTAGCAGTGATTTATGCAGCCAGCACTTATTTTTGTTGTTGTTATTGTTGCTGTCATGTTTGCATTTTGGCGCCAAGTTTTGGTCATTCCTGGTTATCGCGCACGCCGCTGACCGGGCGGCATCCATTTCCGTTTCCGTTGCCTTTTTTGTCTGGCTTCGCATTTATTGTTGCTGCCATTGTTGCTGGGCATATAAAAAAGTTTATGTAAATTTAGTGCCAGGCGTTTTTTTAATGAATTGACGATTGTTTTGTATGCCAACATACAAGTAGTTTGTTTTTATTCGAGAGCTGAAGTGTTGTTTTCGAGTGTCTGCTAACAAGGAGCATATGCAAGCAAAAACACAAGTAAGAGTGCTGTTGTTGGGAGTGCCCGACTAGGAGATACCCACTCCTCCTTCACACTACGCACTAGCTTACCTATTAAATAGCCTTACAGCACATAGGCAGAGCACAGCAAATTATACAATCGTAATTGCAATTTTCTTTACGGAATCCAAAAAAAACACGCATATGAACAATGTGCACACCTGTACACAGGAATTCGTGCGCTTTTCCCTAGCTACCACGTGGCTTACCAACTTTATCTTTATTAAATTTTTGAGTTTCTTATCCGTCCTTGATGAAATTTTCTGCAGTAGAACTTATTGTGTCAGAGAATATTATATATTGAAAAATTAAATCAATTTAATACTATACGACAAGTTACAAGTGAAAATTGGTGAACCTAGCACTTTAAACATTAGCGATATGCTTATGGCGGAATTCGATATCATTTTCAATCAATTGCTTGGAACGGGGCAACAAACTTGTAAAATTTCAAGTCTCTAGCTCTTATAGATTCAGGGATCAACGCGTTCTTACATACGGACAGGCAGACGGACTTGGTTAGATCGACTTGGGTATTAATGCTGACCAAGAATATATATACTTTATGGGGTCCGATAACCTTTCTTGCTTGTTTGCTAAGCTCCACATTGTTGGTTGTAAATACCTTGCACTTGTGGGCCGACTTTGTACTTTGAGATAGCAAAAATCAAGGCTGTACCCTCTTTTAATAAGTTTTGGTTTTAGTTTTCTCAATTTTGTCAAATTTTACCAAATGGCGGTTTGTACCAAGGCGTTACAGATTTTTGAAAAATATTTAATCATGTGTACAGAAATAGAGCTGTCACTCACCCTTTAGACACCTATGGTCCATTACTATCTTGAAGGCACAATATCTGACATGCACACACTTTGTATTTGTAAGTGTTTCGGCAATAAATTTAACCATATACAACTGCAATGTTGCTGTCCTGTCCGTGGCTGAAGTTTTGTTGCATGCATAAATCAAAATGTTGATTTATAATAATTGCAAAAACACACACAGAGTAAAAAAAATGCTTTGAATTATCGACCAAATATCAACTGGTATTGGGAAGAAAGTCTGCGTTGTATGAAAAAAGAGATGTGGGATCCCAAGAGCTATTCTCGTAATTACACATCAGACTTTCCAGACTTCTTCGAGGCTAGATAATAATATTCTGAAAAATAAACAAGTTGGGATTGTACAACTAGGAGATACCCTGTACTTCGCGCCAATCTACCTTTAAAAACATAACAGCTTCTTTTTATACATACATACACAGTAACATTCTTACACACGCCTGCCGCTTGCTGCTCAACTTGCGTTGCGACTGTGCTTTATCACTTTGGTCCAAGCTATTCTTCACATTTTCAGGTCACATATGTGGTGCATACGGACAAATGGATATACATAGGGGCATGACTAGATCGACTCGGCTTTTGGTGCTGAGTATGGGTTCGGAGATGCTTTCTTCTGCCTGTTTTACATATTTGCACAAAATGTTCATTTTTTTCATTTACAATAGGCTCATAAAATAAAATAAACAGGATAAGCGACAGTGCAGGCGCCACAAATCCACATGTTGCTCGAAGAAAGAAGACTCGAAGAAAGAAGAACAGCGGAGCGAGAGTATCTTAAGATTCATTCATGAAAGAAAAATGTATTATTTCATTTTCAAAAAGCTAACTCAAAGTTTATAATCCGTACAGTCTAATAGGGTGTTGGCAAAGTCGATTGCGTTGCCCGTGGTGCAAATATTAAAATGCTTTTTAATTTTTTTTCCTGACTAACTGACTGATTCGGGATCAATGGACAGCCAAAGAATTTCTAGTAACCTTATGTAATGGAAGTGCGCACTAAAACGGGGTTTTGAAAAATTCCATCCATAATTATGAAACCTTTTTGCTTACCATCCAATCGGCCTTAAACGGATTTTCAAAACATCTTTGCTCATGTTAGGGGTGTTTAACACTTTTCCATAATTCCATACGTCCTAGTGAAACTGGGGGTCAAATATTTGTTGGCTGAAGTTTCGGTAACATTTTATTTCAAAGGATCTTTATGAAACACAATTTGTGACGTGTTTCGATGTTTTCGTAGAATTCTCGATGGACAATACGGATGAACAATTTTGGTTTCAAACTTATTTTTAAAACGCTTCATAAGTACTTTATGGGTGCACATTTTTAATTTTGGAAGTTCCACCCGCAACAGTGGTAAATTGGCGGAAGACAGCAACAAAAAAGATATTTAACTGTCATCTCCGTCTTCAATCTCATTTACAAAGGTCTTTGAGAACATGTGTTTCACACTTTTCATAAAATCAGCCCGCTTGGGTGATAAATGCGAGTCAAAGCTTGAACAGCAAGGTTTTAAGTTTTAAATTTGGAAAAACAAAAAATCAACGCATCGGCCTTAAAATTCTTTGTGAACATTTATTTGATCGTTTTTTTTTTTAAATCCAAAATGTGGGTTAAATGGTAAATTAATGGAAATTTACCTAAAATTTTAAGCACAATACTTATATCGGGCCGGGGATTTGTCAGTTTCAGCTGTTTTTATCACAGCTGTTCAAACGTATGCTCTACTATAAATATCGCAACTGATCGATACATTTAATAAATGCGACTTTAGTTATCGGCGAGAAATTGAGTCTTAGTAGATTTTAAAGATCGAAAATTTCCCAACGCAACATATCTACATACATATAAATCTAAAGCATGACTCTGCATCTGCACTGTTGTCGGCGCAAGAATCGTGTGTAGTGTATTTGGGTCTTCAGCGATTAGTAACTTATTAATAATGTAAATTGGTAAATTTGACATAAACAAATGCTCAAAGCGCGAAAAAATACAATCAAATTTATTACAAGGCAAATAACAAACAAAGTATCCAACGATGTATATATAAATATTCTCAAGATTTAAGTAGCTTCCAAAAAGTGTCATGTCATTGCGGGGCCGTTAGCGACGCAATAGTTTCGTTCTTCGCTTTTGTCCTGTTCCCTTTTTTATGTGCTGTCAGCATGAAAAGTGGAAAATTTATTGACTGCACATATGTCACACTTTTCTTAAGTTGCATTGTTTTGTTACTGTTGTAATGTTTTTGGGACATACATCTTACAATGCAATTTCATAGTACCAGGCAACACAAAAATATTTTAATTTGTATGCCACATATGTCAACAATGAAACATTTTATGTCTAGCCGATAGAGATGTTATTGTCGGTCAATTGACCGACTACTTAAATAGGCGAATACCCCTGATACACACATTCTTCGAATTTAAGTGTGACTGTTACGCTTAAATGTGCGAGGCATTGATTGAGTCACGTACTTCAAAGAAGAAAATCGCTATGAAAGGTGAATTGATTAGGGTCAAAGCTTAACAGTTTCTTCCTATACATACTTAATATATAAGTACGTATTTATTTAGAAGAGCAATGGAACTGCAAATATTTAATGAGATATCCTTGCAATTACAAAAGCCGAAAAAGTATGTAGCCTCAAGCTGCCGTAACACACATACATTTGAACTTTATTTTATAGGCAAATACGAACATAAAACGCTGTTTTTTCTGTTTCTTATTATACTTTGTTTCTTATTATTGAATATGGATGGGCGTATATATTAAAGATGAAGGCTACACCTGTTGTGATCCATTATTTTATTTTTGCTATTTTGGTTGTAGAGACATACTCAATAAGCCGATATTTATCAAATTTGAGAAAGCGGAAGGAGTTACCTATAATCCGATATCCTCTCGTTCATACAAACTCACAAGTGGGCCGGGTACTATACGAGACACTATATGTTGTGCCTTTTGAATATATGGTAAATAAACAGAGCTGAAGTTCGATATTATTCGATTTCAGGGAAACGGGATGAGTTAATAATAATATTAATTAAACGGCATCTGTAGTTGCAGAAAAATATACATTCCAGACTTGAAATCTCTAGCTCATATAGCTTTCGATATCGACCCGTTTATACAAACAGGGCTAAATAGAATCTGATCTTGAATCTGCCTCTTAGATTCAGAAGACCAAAAGAAATTTTAATCCGTTAATTACTGACAAAATCATATATTTTGACTTGTGTTAAGTAAAATAAAAGTAGACTATCCTTAGAGGTTATCTTGAGAGGATCAAAAGTAAACTGCAACAAGTTTTTTATAAATGAATAACCATAAATCGTCAACAGAAAAGAGGTACACGAAAACCAACAGCAGAAACAAAGCGTACAGAAAATAAATATTCACCGATGACCTTATCATACACGCCAACTGAAAAGCCTGAAAAGCCCCAAAAATAAACAAGAGTGCTCTTGTCGCGATGGCCCGACCAGCAGATACCGTTTACCCAGCAACGGTGTGCAATAACAAATTTTCAAACTTTCTTCTTTACATGCATACATAAAACACACACCTTCATAAATTCACATCGGTCCGACCCTTAAGGGTCTTAATAAGGAATCTAAATGTGTTTGAGTATCAGGGCGCGAGGATATACCTTGGTGGAGAAAGCATCCAAATCTTCTTGCCAAACGTAGTAAAATCTTCGAGATATGTTTACAAAAAAACCTGTTTTTAAAACTATCTCTATACATAAAACTGTTTGTACTGACTGACTGACTGACTGACTTATTGACTGATCAACGTTAGTGATCAACGCACAGCCCATACCGTACGAGCTGGGAGCCCACTGTAGTTAACTTATGTGACGAAGGGATATGTTAAGACGGAGTTTCGGGGAATTCCTCACGCCTATGCTTTCCTTCTTGTTGGAAATGGGGCTCAAAGATTTGGTGAGTGAAGTTTCGCGCTCAAATTTATTTCCAAGGATCTTATGAAAAATCATTTAAGACGTGTTTAGCGTTTTTCGCAAAATCAAAGCTTCCTCGGTAAAGAGTGCAGTTCAAAGATTTTTTGGTAAAGTTTTAAGTTTTGTCCAATTCGCTTCCAACTTATTTTCAAAGCTCTACATAAGAATAGGTGTTTCAGCGATTTGGCAAATTTCACCCGCACAGGGGTAAATTGACAGAAAACGTTGTATGAACGTTTTTTGTTCAGCGTCCGGTCGGTTTCAAACTCATTTTCAAAGATATTTGAGAGAATTTATTTTATATATGGCACGGGCAAGGCCAGGGTATACCCGCTAGTAGTAAATATATGCTTCCTCCTGTATATTACACATATTGTATTTAATTTAATTTAAAAATGCGCTTTTTTATATATTTTCATACTACATTTTGATATAATCCACTTTGCTTTAAATAAAAACATACTAAAAGGGCAAATACAATATCATTAGAACATAAGCTAAAGTGCAAAAAGCTTGTAAGTATTTTAACCGAAAGTATTTAAAAATAAAAATTTAATAAAATTAATTTATTCTAAATGTAGTATTTATCTTATCTTAAGCTAAAATAGTTCTTTGTCTATTCAATTACAGGAGAAGAAAAAGTAAAGGCAAACGTGTATTTTATTTAAATTTAATAATGAATAAATTTAATGTTTTGCAAAAAAAAATATTAAATAAATATAATTTTCATTTTTTAATGAAGTTTATAATTTTATTTGATAAAAGTTGAAAAACAAACATTTTAATTTGATTGGTTCTTATATTCAAATTGAATATTATATATGATGGGTTTTAGGGTTGAGCAATTTTAAGTCTGAGAGTTACATATTATATATATTTAAATGAAAATTAATTAATTCAAATATTTTTCATAATTAAAAATAATATGAATAATATTTTAACTAAGGCACATTCTGCGCTTTCTCCTTATTCTTATAGGGATAAGAGTGCTAACTCCCCTAAGCAGCGATAATCCCAACTAATAAATAGCCGTCCTGGAGCAGCAGGTTGAAGTCGTGCTGTCAGGATCACAACCCTGTAACATCAAACCAAATTCTGTGGAAAAGGGCGGTTTTTGCTTTGTGTAAGATGAAACACAAACTGCGGCCAGGCAACTGTCTAGTGGTTGCATAACATTTATACTATTTATAAATTTGATTAAAATTAGGGGATCAGAACGAATTTCCAAGTCCCTCCACTTGAACAAACGTGTCACGCCAGTCAACGTGGTTCTTTGGTTTACAAGGCCAGTCCCTATGCCAAGTATATATACATCTATATACATATGTCTGCTTCTGTTTGCTAAGTACGTGTGACAATGTTTTCAAGAACACCTTGACAGCCTCTAAGGGTGTCATTGGATCATAGGTGGTGTCAGTTATCGGCAAATTCTAAGAACATTATTGAGTTTGATACAAGTGGAACTTGAGGTTAAGCGCTGAAAAAATTTTAACCTGATATATTGCCTGTAAGAGATTAGTTACAGCAGCAGTTTATTTTTAAACGTTATATACAAAGTCGTATAAAAATATACAGATTTTGATGATACGTTCATCTTGCTAGTCGTCCGTTTATTCCGATATTGAGGTTATGGACTAGAAACCTAAATAATATATTCTTCTTTATATTCGCGTTAGACAACATTTACAAAGTGCCAGCTGTGAAAATCTATTACCCTCACAGTTGTCAAGCTACATTCACAAAGCATTTAACCTTGTTAGATCATCTTTTGGAAGCGCCTTGTCACACCTCCAGTTATCTAAACAATTCGATTATTCCTCAGTCAGGAAGACTCTTCTCGACTGTTGTCAGCTCTTAATACATTGTGAACGTAGAGCAGGCAAAATCCTGCAATACTATTGCAAATTAATAATATAAATTATGTACACACAAGCAGGTAATAGACATCAAGTAAATGGTATATAAAATACAGAGCAAATTTGGCTTTCCACAAATCTATTTTATTTTCGAATGCGTTAATAGGGTTTTCAATAACAACAACTTTGTTCCCACTAACGAATCGATCTCGAAAACTACAGAAGCTAGAGACTTAAAAAATTATGAAATATATATGTTATTCTCCTATACCATACGCAAAACTTTTTATCAGTTTTGTCGATACCTCAGACCATCATTAAATCATATCAGTAAAAATCGATTTTGAAACTTGGTGATTTAAGTATATCTCAAATATTAGAAGAGCTAGTTACACCAAATTTCTCTCAGATGTTATTGTAGTATAGTATACATGAGTTTGTGTATAAATGCATCCATGTACCTGCGTAACCATTTTGGAATTCATATTGGATGCAACTTTTACGACTTGAAGAATAAATAAAAGAGTATAATCACGCAGCAAAAGGCGCATGTAAGTGCGTTCGTGAATATTTGTATTTATGAGTGTTTATTTTAAGAAATTCTTATATTTTTATAGTCTAAGCCTATTGGAAATGGGTAAAAAGAATTAAATGGTACTACCATTTAACAACCAACAACAGCCGACTTGATTTAGCCATGTCCGCTTTTCTAACCATTTGTATCTGAAGTTTTGAACTACGGACTTCCTGGTGCCCGCCCAGTTTGATTCAAATCATCGATAACTTGCCCCGTTTCAACAAAAAAAACTATTTAAATTAATAACTATTTTTGAAGTATATCTCGGAGCTTATAAGAGCTAGAGACACCAAATTTGGTATGCAGAGTCTTGTATAGTTTGCACAGGTACAACATTTTTTATTTTCGGATACCCTGAACACATTAAAAATAGGTAAAAAGGTATAATGTATTTGTGCAAATGTATGTAACAGGCAAATCCCATAAAGTATATATATTCTTGATTGTCCGTCTGTCCGTCCGTCTGTCCGTCCGTCTGACCGTCCGTCCGTCCGTCCGTATGTATGAACGCAAGGATCTCAGAACCTATGAGAGCTAGACTTGAAATTTTAGGCTTTTAGGTCCTCCTAGTGCCCGCGCAGATCGAGTTTGTTTCCAATATTCGATAACTTGCCCCGTTTCCAAGTAATCGATAAAAATATATATCAAAATCCCGTTTTTCGAGCAATTGTGGTAAATAATAATAGCTAGAGTCACCAAACCTGATATGAAGCTTCAAGAATAGTATATCTATCTGCATTTGGTGTTGGAAGAAGAAGGTTCAGGGTATCCCCTAGGCGGGAGCTCCCGACTAGAACCTCTTACTTGTTTGTGGTGTAGTGTTGGGATTTGGTAATTCCTGTGCTGTTTTGTTAAATGAATATAGTATACTCGATTCCTCGACCTCTAGCACAAGAATAAATTCCAGAATAAAACAAAATTTTTTATTATGTTACTTTGCCTTAAGGAAAGTAAAAAAAAATAATTTACAATATACTTTTATATATGAATATGTACATACATGCAAAAAAAAATGTCTTAACCTATGAAAAAAATTTAATAATAATCATCTTACATGTATTATTGAATTTTTTTTGGATAGTTATATATGTATATTATGTTCTTAACAACAACAATTAGGTCACTAACGAGTCAAAAATATAAAGAGGGCATCAACTTACATTTCGGGATTGATTAGAATGTTTTCTTAGGGTATTGATATACAATATATCTTAAGTTTGCATATATATGCAGTATTATGGCTGTTTTTTAATACTTCACACTGTAAAAAAGTAATTAAAATGAAGACCTAATAATAACCTGTCGATTTTAATTTTTCATAATTATCCAACAGCAACAAGGATTTATTTAGGTACTAATCTAGGCCGCTGCATGTGGATGATAAGCGGCGGTCCACGCATTGTGGTAATGATGGTGATGGTTGTGAGCGTGGGCATGGGCGTGAGCGACGTGATGATGTGCATAACCATAACCAGAGCCACTAGAAAATTCAGCCGGATAGTTTCCGGTATAATCAGTCTTCATAGGACCAACAAGGCCAGAGTATCCACTACTTAAATTATTACAGCTGCTGCTACTATTATCACAGGCGCCGCTTGCCAGCCCGGACATGGTTAGCCCATATTCCGACGCCAGCTGCGACTCACTCTGCATGGAGAGCGCTGTATAGTGTTGGGTCTGGCTGCTGCTGATGCTACTGGAAATCATTGCTGAGCCTTCCGATGTGGGTCTAGCATTCGCTGAGGTAGTTTGGTTTTGTTCCATGGCACGAATATTGCTGTGGCTATTGCTGTTGTTGCTGCTGCTGCTAGTGCACCAGGGTTCATAACTGCTGGTGCTACTGCTACTGTTGGAGACTGCCAAGGGTTCGCTCGGCTGCTGTGGCTGGAATAGAGGCGGTGGTGGCGGCAGAGTCGTCAATACCACGGCCGTGGCCGCTGTCTTCGCTGTTTGCTGATTGAGATTCGCATAAGGTGCATAACCCAAAGTGTTTGTTGCCTCTGGCTGCTCCTGTTTGAATTGCATATTGTTACCTAGCATCGTTACTGTCGCAGTTTTGCTCTTATTCCCTTTTTTATTGTTAAAAGCCTTTTCGGACTTCTCCTGTTTGATGGCCGCAGACTGCTCCTTAGCTTCGGCGGTTAGGGCTTTTTTCGATTTCTTGTCCTTGAAGTGGGTTTTCTTGTGCTTACTAAGATGATCACTGCGAGAGAACTTCTTGGAGCAGATGGGGCATGCATATGGCCGATAGTTGGTGTGGGTGCGTCCATGACGCTGCAACTCATCGGAACGCGAAAAACGCTTACCGCACGTGAGGCATAGGAACGGTCGCTCGCCAGTGTGCCAACGCAGGTGGGTCTTTAGGTGTGAAGCCTTGCCATAAAGGCGCTCGCAGCCTGGAATGTGGCATATGTGTTGCTTGCGTCCACGCTCGTCGGGACCGACGATGGGTGGCAACCCGCTCATTTCGTTGGTGCAGTTAGGACAGGTGCAACGTACGGAGCGGCGCTGAAGCTGAGTCTGAAAGGCGATGTCGTCAAAATTAAAGCTTGGGTAACTTTGTGATGACCACGGCTGGTACAGCCGCTCTTGGTGTGAGAACCAGGCAGCAGATGCCGACGCTGCAACTCCTACCGTTGCCACATTTCCATAAGTTGCATATTGCGCATACGGAAATTGAGTTCTGCAATCAAAATAGACACAACGGAGGTAACAAATTAGATCGCGTTTATCTTTGCAAATATAATCGGGATTTCAGAATCAGCAATGGAGAGTGTAAAAATAGGTAGAAATCGTACGGAGCAGGGGGAAGAACCTACCTTGTTGGCAGCGCTGTGTATGCAGCCGTATTCCAGCTGTAGGTGGCGCTTGCCACCGCTGCGGCACCCAAATCAGCCGCAGCTACAGCCGCCACTGCTGCAGCTGTGGCCGACGAGGAGCCACCTGCGGCCGGCGAACTAGTGGATATAGAAGCAAAAGATTGCGCCGGAGATGGGAAAATGCTAGGTGACACAGATGCCGAGGAAGCTGCTGACTGTGATATACTGGAGTTGGCCGATGCACTACCAGTAGATGATGCCTGCGGCGGATATTGCATTTCCAATTTCATTGGCGGCACCACTTGATGTGAGGTGGATACGGAAACTGTTGGTGATGCATTTGGTTGCTTGCCGTAGAAGGCCAACGGGGAGGAGCCATTAGAGTCACGGTTGGACGTGGACGTGGAGGCGGAGAGCAATGTGGTGCTAATGAAATCATGACCTGGCTGCTGTTGATCCTGTTGTTGTTGTTGTATTTGCAGATGATGCTGCTGTTGCTGCTGTACGGCTGTTGATTGAGACAGTGTATAGGGATTCAAATAATTGCAGGTGGCGTCAATCATGTTGGCAATTTTAATGGCTGCTATCGTAATTGGTGTTGCTGATTTTGCTGACTGGTGATGCTGCTGAAGTTTTTTTCGTTAGCAATTTTCGCACATTGCCGTTTATTGATTATATTTTGGCTTTTGTTATTTTTATTGAAATTTAACTACCCAGGTTTTGCTCCTTATGCTGATGCTTCGTTTCTATTGCTCTTATTATAATTATGGCACGCTATTGACTTGTATTGTTTTATATGTTTTATACACGTATGCGTTTAAATAATTATAGCTGCTGTTTTTATTCTTGTTGGTGTATTTGACGCTGCTGCTATTGTTGTTTTCACTTTTATAATTGCACAGAGCGATGACGTCGAAGTTGGCGCTATAGTCAATAATAATTTTCACAATGACAGGCAAGTAACCCGGCACAAAAGAAATTCGAATATTGTTTCGGTATATTTCGTACACACTAAGCTTTTCATAATTGGTGAAATTGTAGTTCGCTGTTGCCGTTCGCGTTCGTCTTTTTGTTCATAGGCAGAAAAGCGAGCGCGGGCTTCGTTGGTTGTTGGTCAGTTCGGGTTTCCTGGCCTCAGTCGCTGCGCTCGAGATACAACCACCGGTAATTATCGTTGTCGACTGAATTCAAAATGCAGCGAGAGAGTCTAACATCGTACAAAACGAATCAGTGATGACGGCAGCAGGCTGCGACAGCGACGCCAGCAGCGACTCGTGCTGTGCTCTTCTATCCCAGCAACATGCGCCTTCTCCTTGATGGTGGTGGTTGATACCTTTACTTGTCCGCTGACTTCAACGCGGCAACGTTCGCTCTTTGTCTCGCTCGCTCGCATACGCACGCACGCTCTTCGTGTATATACATTGCTATGTTGTTAGTTATACTGGCCTTATAGGCGTTTTGTTATAATTTCTATGTGTGGGTTTGTGTGTCAAAGCAATTGGGCGAAGCCTTACTCATAGGTTTTGTTGCTTGAGCCGCTCATACTACTTCGCCCTGGTTCTTGGCTATGATGATACATATCAAATTGTAGGTAAGCAGACCATTGAAATGTACATACTGTATATGTAAATAATTATTATATGTGTATTCTTTGCAACTTAATTAAATTTGCATATACATACATATATACACAAGTATACATTCTTACATATGTACATATATGTAAATAAAGTAGCTTGACTATTGTGCACAATCCACGTATGTTTATAGCAAGCAAGATCTGAACTTGCCGAAATAACTAAAGTATAAGTAACTAATAATATATGCACACACATGTTCTTGTTATTTTTATTTTTTTGTCATGTATTTGCTGTGTAATATAATTTGTTTATTATCATACGCTTTATTGCTTTTATGTATATTACAAAATGCACAATAGCGACTGTTTAGTTGATATAATAAGTAAATTTGATAATCAACATTTTTATTTTTCAAGTGTTACATTGTACCAATAATAATCTTGGCAAATAGTTTTACCCGATACATTTTTTTTTCAGACCACACATCCATGTTCCTCTTTCGTGGGTCAATTTATAAATACAAATAAGAGTGCCCAACTAGGAGTTACCCTGAACCCTGCGCCAAGCTGTCCTTGCAAACACTTTGGCTTCCTACTATACATACAACAGCATGCAAATTCGATTCTTATGAAAAGTTCAGTTCTCACCTATGGTGTCCATAAGTGTGTCAATACGAATAAATGGTACCAAAAACTGAAATATTCTTGTTCTGTAACATGCAATAGTATATTATACTACACAAGAGCCATCATAACAAGTTTTAAGCATGTAGCTCTTATGTCTCTCGCTGGAAGATCAGAGCACCAAATGTCACAATTGCATCGCTTTGCACAAAGCCATTATACTCTCTTTACCCATTTGCATCTGCAAAAATTTAAGAGGTCAAGAAAATATCTACATAAGTGGAAAAAGTCTCTGTATAAAAGTCCAAGCAAAAAGTCTAAATGCGGCGGGCATAATTCAAATATCAATACAATAACAATAAAAACTAATAAATTTGTGGTCGCGGCCCAATGAAATAACTGTATTTAAGGGGGCGTTACCCAAACAACCACAGAGGAGAACACCGCTGCTTTAGCGCTCGTGCTCTTACTGCCCTTAAAACACAAGCATATACGCGTATATACACATACATATGTATGTATATGCATTTGTATATTAATCCCTAATCATTCTTTTAAGCTGCTTGTGCAAATCGGTCGTAGTGCATGTGTTGTTAACCCCAGACTACAAAAGCCGTTTGTGCTTACCAAGCCCTTAAAAGGTAATATAATTTTGCCATAAAATGTGTAATGCATACTTCTCCGGCCATAAAGATATATACATTCTTTTATAGATATATTTATATATATATAGTATATTAACCGATTCGATAAAGCCAAGTCCTTTCCTCTGTTTACATGCAATCTAGTCGCTCAGTTTTGCCTTGGCTAGGTCCATCTTTCTGTTGCACGCAGTACATATGTGAAAAGAGACCCGCGTTTAACTTTTTATATAAAAATGGTTGTTTTTTTTAAGATATCTTAAGCAAACTTGGAGATTATTAGAACATACCGGTTTTCTGTTTTCCCAAACTTCACCAAACACAGAAATTGCGAGATCACTCTTATAATAAGTATGCAATGAGAAAGAAAGGCTATCTTCGGCACGCCGCAGTTCTAATACCCTTGCAGACCCAACCTTTTCATAATGCTCATAGTGCTTTGCCCGTATCTAAGACGCACAGGGAAAATAGTTAATGCCGAGTTTGGTCAAGATATCTTGATAAACAAAAAATGGTTTTTAATCAATAACCTAGTTTTCGACCGATCTTTCCTATGTCAGATATATGATATAGTAGTCGATATATCAAAATATTTTGAATGACAAATAGTTTTCCATACAACAACTTAATTTTCGACCGATCGTTTCTATGGCAGCTATATGATATGGTGGTCCGATCGGAATAGGATTTTGCATATATATGTTAAACTAGTAAATGCCGAGTTTGGTCAAGATATATTGAAAAACAAAAAAATTTTAAATACAACAACTTAACTTTCGGCCGATCGTTCCTACGGCAGCTATATGATATAGTGTACCGATCTTAATAGGATTTTGCATTTATATGAGGAGCATAGTAAAACTAAGCCAAATTTTTTTTCATACAACAACTTAATTTTCGACCGATCGTTCCTATGGCAGCTATATGATATAGTGATCCGATCCAGCTGGTTTTGACATATGTGCTGCGTGCAACAGAAAGAGGAAGTTCTGTAAAGTTTCATAAAGACAGCTTTAAAACTGAGAGACTAGTTCCCATAGAAACAGACAGAAGGACAGACGGACATGGCTATATCGACTCGGCTGTTGATACTGATAAAGAATATATATACTTTATGAGGTCGGAGACGTCTGCTTCTATGCGTTACGCATTTCACGACAAAATTATGATACCCTCTTGAAGGGTATAAAAAGTCATAGCCCACGTGTCAACAAAGGTACTTAA
The DNA here is from genome assembly GCA_018903485.1 of Drosophila littoralis. NCBI lineage: Eukaryota > Metazoa > Arthropoda > Insecta > Diptera > Drosophilidae > Drosophila > Drosophila littoralis. The sequence goes on from JAEIGF010000591.1 coordinate 30,215,073, forward strand.
TCTTCTTCATGCCGAAGATAACTGGACTTTCGTTCTTGTCTTTCAGAAGTAGCCTACTTGGGTTTTAGCAAAGAGAAAAAATATTTAAATGTGTTTTTACATGTAGTTTTCGGTATTTAAATATACAGATTTATGACACGATTGTTATCCACCAGCTTTTGGCAAAATGCGCAACTGACGCCTGCTTCTTTCGCCTGCGCCACAATATTGGCAATTAATGTTGAATAGCTTCTATATTTTTATGCGATCTTCGTGCAATTTAAAATGCATAAGTATGACATTCAATTGTGTGTATATACCAAATCACAAGGCTCTGGCCATATATATATTTTTAAACTTTATGGGAATAGGGGCAGGTATCCACAAAGTTAAATTTCCCTTAATGTCTGTACTATAATATACTCTCTTATCCGTTTTGAATTTTGCTTAAAATGCCGAGTGTCAAAAGGATAAACTCTTGTAGTTTTCGAGATCAACACTATCATACAGACAGACAGATGGGCGGACGGACTGGCTAGATCTATTGACCTATTTTTAGCCATTTTTAATTAGTTCAAGCTATAATAAATATTCACATCAAATTATATATTTATAGTTTTTAAAAAACAATATTAGATATTTATTATTATATTATATTATATATATGTATTATATTACTATATACTCCATCTTTTTATAACCCGATGCCATTAAAAATAGGCAAAAGGGGTATAATGTGTTTGTGCAAATGTATGTAACAGGAGGCATCTCCGACCCCATGTTATGTATATATTCTTGATCAGCATCAAAAGCCGAGTCGATTACTTGATCCGTTTCCACCGATCAAAATCAATATTGAAATCCTGTTTTTTGTGTAAATCTCGTAAGTTATAAGAGGTAGAGTCACCAAATTTGACATGTATCCTCGTAAATAGTATATATATATCAAATATCTCCACTTTATAGCTATTGCCATAAATTATTGAATCCTATCAAAGTAAGGCTGCCGAGTATAGGCGTTAGCAATTTATGGGTTCGAGGTCAAGGGAGGGACTTTTTTTTGTGTTGGTAGAAAAGTGTTCATGGTATCCCCTAGTCGGGAACCCCTGACTAAAACATCTGAGTTGTTTGAATTTTCTTAATTGTGCGCTAGAATCAACTAGTAATGGTTATAACATATATTTTAAATAATTCGCCTGGTTGGTAGTTCACAGAGATGACAGGCCCCTGCCGAACGCGTTCGGATGGCGCAGCAGCTTGTCGGCAAAGTGTCTGCTGGATAATTCTAACTAATTTTCGACCTTTGCGAGTCGGAGAACCCGTTGTTCATAAAATATTGCCAATGATGGTTCAAAAAATCATTATAAACTTAATAAAAAACGGAAGATTCAATCAATGTGTTCATTACTTTGCCGCCTTTGTCCTTGCACTGGCGTACTAATCAGCTCATAACAGCAGAGAGCAAACTCGTAAGAAAAAAGAAAATGTTCAACATGCCATTTACATTACATTTACATTTAATGTTTCATCGTTTAGTTGCCAAAAAAAACTAATTTTTAGAAACAACAATGATATACATCAAAATACAAGGAGAGCAAACCAACAGATCAATTAACAATTATTTTATACTTAAATAAAATTATTAAGAGTGCTCTAGCAGGGAGCACCCGACTAAGCTATACCCTGCAACCTGCGCCAAGCTTGACTTACTGAAATTCGCACTATTATCGATACATACATATTCATTCTAGTACGCGCACCGCGAACTACGCTACTTTTATTTTTCGCTCTCGTTGGTCAAAGCATTCTAAAACAACTTCGAATCTTATAAAATTTGCAGGGCATACGAGAATAAGTAAAATTTACACATTCTGCGCATTAGCGAACAGAATATTCAAAAGTTCTAGGTTTTATAGTTTCCATGATTGACGCATTCATACCGACGGCCAGAAGAATGAAGACGGACAGCAGATGGTTAATAGTAGAAGGACTCAGATCGTCGTCCTGATTAAAATATTTATGGGGTCGGAGATGACTCGTTCTACGTGTCCCATACACAAAACCATTGAAATCTCTTTTATCCATTTATAAAGCAGATATTTTCTTCATTTCGAAGCCCCACACCATCGACAATGATATCGTTATTTTAGTAAAGCAGTTATCAATTGGATGACGTGATCAAATAAATAAACGGGAAACAAATATCAGATTTTCCATATTTGGCGCTGTAACGATGTTTTCATATAAACATTTAATTTCTAGTAGTGTGAAGAACATAATATTGCAATAACAACAGTTTGCCAAGACTCGTAATACTTTAGGGATTTGACTATCACTCCCTTCCCGAACCCCAATGCTATCAACTGATTAACAGAACAAGCCCACCTAACATCACCCTTAAGTCTAGGGGCGCAAGACTGAGCATGGGCTTGTTTATCGAAAAGATTTGTAGACCAGGTAGCCTGTAACCAGGTAGCGCAAGTTTTTTATTTGGCTTTTGCCTTTGACTTTCACGATTACCAATAACAGCCAAGGAAACCAACAAAGCTTCTTGTTGGTGTACTAGGATGATGTTCCTCAAAATGACATGCTAATCCCACCCAGTAAAAGTACCAACGATTATCTGCTTACCTAGTAAGCAGTCAGCGTGATGCTCAACTATTCGCTCAAGAAACAATTTGCACCCTACTGAGCAGATTAAATAAGTGCGTCATGATCTCTTTGGTGGTCTCGGATTAAACCGCACCCAACCGTTCGAAAGGTTTCCGCACGGGAAAAGCGAAGGGTACTGGAGATGGGTGGGAGCTGGGGCCATAAATGCATAACCCACGTTTTATGATCGCTTTGCAAGAAAAGTCAAAGGATTAAAGCATCTGAGGTAATCCGCAAGCAAGGCTGTGCATCAGCCGTCACCCCTCTTGGATGAGTATCAGCAGTAACAGCTTAAGAAAGATAGATCAGGTAGTACTAGTACAAGCTACTCGGATACAAAAGGTCACCTTCAATTGAAATTTCATTATATAGCAGCATAAAATCCCTAACCCGTTACCATTCCCAATGAAAGGCAATGCCCGATATGCAGCTTTCTGTAAATTGGATATATGGGATTTCACATTTAAATCCTTTCACTGTCTGCAAATATTTTGCCCGCTCTGCTGTAGACTTTCCAAGATTACAGGGTAAATCTTGTGGTTTTTTTTGGCAATTGCCTTTGAGCTCTAAAGTCAGGATACACATCATTGCAAAGATAACCAAATTACCTATAGAAGTCACTGAATCCATCGACAAAGAAGTTTTGTATATACACTTATAACTAGTAGAATAAGACATTTGTCACACGATAAGGTCTATATTATCAGGGCGACGATTGTCTAGTCATCTGTTTTTTTTTTTTCGTATGAAAACGTTGAGCTCAAAGACATTCTAAATACATCAATTGCAATTGTATCTCTGTATATCTATATGCATATATTAAATAGTTTCCCCTGTGCTTGTACATAAATAATTGTTCTTATCTCGACACTTTTAACATGAGTACAAGCAGAGGAAATGTGTATACAGCACAACAAGATTATCTCTTAATATTCTTTAATATAATGAGTATTAATTATATGTATTAATAAGGCGATATGGTCATGATCGTAATTTAAATAATCACAGCAATCAATTAAATTAGTGAGCTTCAACATATGCCCAATCCAAGTTTAGTAAATATCTTATTGATTCTCCCCAGCAACTCTTATACAAATTAACAAAGTTTAACCAGCACCATAAATAATAGACGTTATGATTATTATTTGCCAAAAAATACAATTTTAAACAACTGAGAATGCTTTAGTCGGGAGTACTCGACTGGGGGATAACATTAACCATCTTTTACCAAAATTAAATGCGCAACACACTCATCTGCCTGAGTTTTACATTTTTTTTACATTCCTATCAATATCGGGCCGAGCTTCTCAAGAACGATCGGCCGAGAATTAAGTTTTATAAAAAAACATTTGGTTTATAAATATATCTTGACCAAACTCGGCATTTACTAGTTTAGCTTTTCAATATCGCACGTTTATATTATACATCCGAATAGAAGAATTGGTCGCAGAATTAGTTTTTGTGGCAAAATTATGTCTTCCAATTTCAGCATTTACGACCTTCACTGTTCTCACATATTTGCAAAGCCGAAAAGCAAAAGTCTACAAGAATCCGTAATTTTCTAGCCAAAAGGATCCACTCCTGCAACCTACCTATAAGCTACACAATCTTGTAACCACATCAGATCAAAGGGTACTGATGGATTCCATCACACAATATAACAAAAATACACAATAACGAGAGAGAAGGGCAGACCCAACCTTTTCATAATGCTCATAGTGCTTTGTCCGTATCTAAGAAGCACAGGGAAAATGGTAACTGCCGAGTTTGGTCAAGATATCTTGATCAACAAAAAAGTTTTTTATACAAGAACCTACTTGACTACTTCCTATGACAGCTATATGATATAGTAGTCCGATGTTAATAAGATTTTTTAAAAATGAAGGGAGCATAATGGAATCTCTAAATGCCGTGTTTAATCAAAATATCTTGAATGACAAAAAAGTTTTCCATTCAACAACTTAATTTTCGAGCGATCGTTGATGGGTTTTTGCATATATATGAGGAGCATAGTAAAGCTAATAAATGCTGAGATCGGTCAAGATATCTTGAAAAACAAAACGTTTTTTTTACACTTAATTTTCGACCGATCGTTAATATGGAAGCTATATGATGTAGAGGTCCGATGTTAGCATTTTGTATATATATGAGAAGCATAGTTAAACTAGTAAATGCCGTGTTTGGTCAAGATATCTGAATAAACAAACAAGTTGTTCATATAAGAATCTACCTTTTAACCGATCGTCCCTATGGCAGCTATATGATAAAGCATAGCTTGCCGGACAGGCTGTAAATTTTCCCCCCACCGGGTCGGTGATTTCCCATTACTTTTCCCATTACTTTTCTCTCTGTCCTATCTACTTAACACTCTATATATCTAGCTTAAATTTCTTTACTTTATTAACAATCTTCTTACTTTCTTTTTTCTTATTTATTGTATTTTATTAATTAATATAGCAAACTAAGATTATCTTTAACTTTACTGAAGAACACTTTTTTCCTACTTACACCCTTCTGCTTAGATGTAGGCTCTAATAGCGTCACTGACAAATTTAGCTGTGAAAAGGGGCACAGCTGGCCGGACTGGCAACTACAACACCTCCATCGGCCGGTGATGCTATTTAGAGAACTGTGTTATCTAACTAGGCTTTTGGCATATAATTCCATTATGTATTGTATGTATAGTCTACTGAATAATGAGGAAGACACTCGTTTTGTCGACCATTAATAAATAAATAATAAATAAATAAAGTGATCCGATCCAGCTTGTTCCGACACTGCATGGTACTGCATGCAACAGATAGAGGAACTTCGGCCAAGCTTCATGACGATAGCCTTAAAACTGACAGACTAGTTCGCATAGAAACAGACAGAAGGATATGGCTATATCGACTCTGCTGTTGATACTGATCAAGAATATATAAACTTTAAGGGGTTGGAGATGTCTCCTTCTATGCGTTACACATTTTACGACAAAATTATAATATCCTCTGCAAGTGTATAAAAAGTGTGAAACACGTCCCAAATTAATTTTCTTACAAATCCTGGAAAATGGGTTTAAGTCCACAACGTCACACACCAAATCATTGACATCCATTGCCATTCCGAAAGACTGGTTTTTAAAAAAAAATATGAAACACCTCTAACATCAATTTGAAAAAACATTTTTGCAATTGAGTTTGAAGCCGATCTTATAGTTAGCAAACAAGTTTCATAAAGCGTTTTTTACCAAATCGCCGTCTTAGCGGGCAAACTCATTACTAAAGGGAACTTCGGAGAACATTTTAGCATTTACGGCTTGGGCGGTGAACACCAGTGAGTCAGTCAGACCACTCAGTTTTATCCAAATAAGTATTTTAATTTCATTTAGTTTGGTCGCCGCTTTTATTAGCACTAACTGAAAGAAAAAACAAGTAAGAGGTTCTAGTCTGGAGCTCCCGAGTAGGGGATACCCTGAACCCTCTTCTTTCAACACCAAATGCAGCTCGCACTCGTTTGTAAAAATAAAGATAAATTAAAAAAAGAAAAAAGTTCCCTTGGAAGTTCCCTCTACACTAAAAACAAAACGAGAAGTTTCCTCCCTAAGATTCGAACCCGCTACAGACCGCTCTACTTGCCGCAGCCTCTAATCAACAGCCACACCAATTATTAATTCTTTCTAAGAAAACAACGAATTAAAATAGCAGCACAGAAAACTGTAAAATCGCAATTGCAACGCTGTTGATAGAATTCAAAGAAAATACGCATGTGTGTGTGTGTGTGTGTTTACATGTATACAAAAATTCTTGCAATTTGCGCTTACATGTTTTATTTAATAACTTCTGTTTTTCTTAACCGATATTGGTGTTTGGTGATTCCAGCTCTTATTATTTACCAAAATTGTTCAAAAAACAGGATTTTACCGATTATAATCAATTACCTGGAAACGGGGCCAGTTATCGAATATCGGAAACAAACTCGATCTGGCAGGCACTAGCAGGATCTACAGCTAAAATTTCAGTATCTAGCTCTTATAGGTTGTGAGATCCTTGACGCTTCTTTGACAGAAGGTCGGATGGACAGACGGGCAAACGGACAGACAGACGGACATGACTAGATCGATTTGGCTATTGATGCTGATCAAGAATATATATACTTTATGGGGTCGGAGATGCCTGCTCTGCCTGTTACATACATTTGCATTATACCCTTTTTACCAATTTTGAATGGGTTCAAGGTATAAAAAGTGAAAACTGCTATATTTTTGGTGTTTATTGCCTCTGAGCACTGACAGAGCTCGAAATTAATTAAATGGACAAAAATGAACACATGAGATGCTTGGTCAGATTGTCGCTGCTAAATCTAACACACGCCACGAAGGCCTGAGAACTTCAACTAATAAGTAGAAGCATGGCTTGATGATTGCGGTCGATTGCTTGCAAATCTCCGCCTCGCGCACTTTACCGCAGTCCCCGTCTGTGGTTGCCACCACGCACCCCGAAATCCAGTTTTGGGGTAGTACATTGTCTTCGTGTACCAGGACAAGGCATCCACTTTTTAAGCTTCGCGCGTCCTTAGACCCTTGTTTGCGCTGCTGTAGAGTGGACAGGTAGAAGCTGGACTGAGCTCTAACAGTATTCGCGACCCATTCAAATGCGCGAAGCTTGCCTAGCCGTCGATGGGGTCGTTGCCTGGGAAAACCATTGTGGGCGAATTAAGCAGCGCCTCGACGGCGGCCTCCCACAGCCCTCCAATGAATGAATAAAGATTCATTGGACCCCTCGCTTCACTGCGTATGGCGTTGTCGCTGTTTATTTTGTTAGGTATACCTCGTCCGCCGAAAGCCTTTTGAATACAGATAAAGAAACAGTCTAAGGAAAAATCTGCATTAAGTTCCAGGTGAATCGCCTTGGGCGCAAAATATACATAAGTTTCGATCGGGGCTCTCCCACGATAATCCAGATTTGCTATCGTAGTATATAGACCATACCCTTGACGACGGCATGGTAATTCCTGAAGAGAATGTTTCGAATGTTTCTCGGCAAAATGAGATTTTCGAGTCAGCAATATGTGAAACTTGGCTTCATATGGCATGGATGCATTCAGCAATCATTCACCAACGCGAATAATTTTAAAATTGGTTTCATTTTCCACAGTCTCATGTACGAATGAGTTGAAACTTTGAAGTTGAGGTGCTAAGGTATTTTGGGGGCGCAACTAAATGCAACAACAATAGGCATAGCTTCCGCAAATCCATGAACCTGTCAGGTTTTATGTGTGGATTGAAAAACGTACCGAGGAATGTCAATTTTATGTAATTCCAATAGCTTTTGTTTAAATTTTACCCAGGCTATGTGTAGACTTTAGGGAAGAGCTGCGCCCCGATCCAACTTCATCCGCTACAAGTCTGGAAGAAAATGTTTGCTCTAGTGTTCAATGTAAGTAATCATAAACGGGTCAAACAATCGAGATGAATCTGAGAATAATGGAATGCATCAATTGCAGGATTCCTTTTCATTCCAAGAGTTCAAGTTTTTACAGATGCAGACAGATCATACTCTAACGACTTTTGAAATTGAAAATTGAAATACAGTATAATTTGCTTAGCTGCCTCGAAACTTACCTACATCGGTAAGATAGCTGCCTGAAATTTTCATTTCGCTGCAATAAGAGCTTATTTTGTATGAAATTAATTACGTTAAGCGCATCTAACTTAACAGCCTTTTGCAGTTAAGCGCCTCATATCGGCAGTAATTTTTTGCCAATTTCCACAATTGGATGGAGCAGCTAGCGCAAATTCCAAGAATTTCTGTATGCATGTACACACACATATTCATGCGCGTCTGCTTCGAATTCTGTCATGATTGACAATCGCAATGTTCTGTGCTGCTATTTTAATTAGGTTTTTTTCTCAATAAGACTCAATTTTTCGTGTGGCTGTTGAGTAGAGGCAGTGGCAAGTAATGCGGTCTGTCGCGGGTTCGAGCCCTACCGATGCTTGTGTGGCAAGTTGTTGCAAGTTCGGACCCTGCCAACGGAACTTTTTTTTTATTTATCTTAATTAATTCAAACGAGCTGCATTTGGTGTTGGAAAAATAGGGTTCAGGGTATTCCCTAGTCGGGAGCTCCCGACTAGAACCTCTTACTAGTTTAATTTTATTTGGTTTGGGCGCTGCTTTTAGTTTTTTACGTTTTTCATCAGTCAGTGCTGATATGAAAATAAAAAAACTTCTATATTTTTGGTGTTTATTGAGAAGAGAGTTTATAGAGAATAACAAACTAAGTACAAATAAAATAATAATTATTTGTTTAGCTTGAGCCTATTGAAAATAGGTAGGTGGCTATGGTTAGGATAAAAATGCGTGTCGAGGAAACGGAATCCGCGAACAAAATATTAGACAACTACTGATCTTGCTCACTCTTCGGTTTCAGATTCGGAGCATGCGCATTTTACACTAAAAATGTCAACATCAATAATTTACAACTCTGCCGCCAACAAGTGCCGAAAAAGAAGTTTCTAACACATTCCAGGAAATCACTTGACAAAAATATTAAAACTCGCGTGTACTTGATCATTAGATTCAGGCCAAGCCCAACCAGAACCAATACATCTCAGAAAAAAAGAGAAGGACAAGAAAAAGAACAAGAAAATAAACGCAGCCGCTGCACAGGAATTGGGTGTCGAAATGATAATCAGTTAGGCGCCCCGCGGAGGCTTGTTTCTCTGATCTTGCACCGAATGCCCCGCTGCGCTGTTTTCATGTTTTTGTTGAATCGAAACTGTGGCATTGCAAGAAGCAATGTGAAAAATGTTTTTCCTTTGCGAAATAAAAAGTGTACAAATGAAAATTGTAGATCAAGTGAAACACGCCGGCAAAGACAAGCAAAAAAGGAGCACACAGGCAATACAGGAATAATTGCTTGAACTTGCTTAAGGATATTATAATTTTGTCATGAAATTTGTAACACATTTTGGGAGACATCTCCGACATCCCCAAGTATATATATTCTAGATCAGCATCAACAGCCGAGTTGATATAGCCATGTCCATCTGTCCGTCTGTCTTTTTAAGCGAACTAGTCCCTTGGTTTCAGAACTATAGCCTTGATACTTCGCATAGCGGAAAAGTATACCAAATACAGTATAATGTGCTTAGCTGCCTCAAGTACTTTGCACAGTCATTAGAGGCAGCTATCCTAAAAGGGCAGTTAACTTAATTTTTTTTTCCTTAAAGTGATTCGATTTCATAGTAAACTGAATTTTTTTTTAAGTTTCACTGATTTTTTTTTAACAGTACTTAGTTAAATAAATTCATTTGATAGTTTTTATTAACTTTATGTATTTAAACTACATTTAATTCAATTTTAATACATTTTATTTTATACATAAGAAAAACAAATCAAAAATCAAATCATCTGATTATAGATGGCGCAGTTAACTTACATGATATTCATAGAAATTGGCAAAAAATTACTGCCGATAGGAGGCGCATAAGTGCAAACGGCTGTTAAGTTAGATGCGCTTAACGTAATTAATTTCATACAAAATTAGCTCTTATTGCAAGGAAATTAAAATTTCAGGCAGCTATCTTACCGATGTAGGTAAGTATCGAGACAGCTTAGCAAATTATACTGTAGCTGATATAGGAGCAATCGGTCGAAAAAAAGATTCTTTAATGGATATTTCTTTTTTTTTTCAAGGTTTTTTACGAAACTCGCCACTTATAGCACTATGCACTGTGCTCCTCATATGTATACCAAATTTTATTAACATCAGACTACCTACACGCAACACATATAAGTTTTAATACATAAATGTTAAATCTTGCCAACATCGGACCTCCATATAGTCGGAAAGTAGATTCTGATATGGAATCTTTTTTTTTATTAATTTTATGACCAAACTCGGGATTTATTAGTTCCACTACTCATATATATTAAAAAATATTGTCAACATCGGGCTACTATATCATATAGCTACCATATAGTAGGATAGACCTGCCCGAAAGTAGGTTTTATATGGCAAAATATTATTTCTTTCAAGATATTTTTAGCAAACTTATCCCCTTTCATTACTTACGCTGCTGATATTCACTAATTACTCAAGTGGCCCAATAATATCTTTAATATCAGTTGGGGATTCGGTTTGTAAACAACAACAAATGGGAACAATGCTGTCAGATGCAACCTCTACAATTACTTCTTGTCTGTGCAATTTTCATTAAATCAGTCAAAAACAGCGTTCTTGATTGGGTTGGTGAAGCTAAAACTGTAACCACAAAGCGGTGAATTTAAAAAATATTTTTAGTTGGTCCTTAAGAAGCCATCTTTATTGCATTCTGCATTTGCTGATCTTAGCCTTAAAACTGTGGGAGATAGAGATTTTTTATGTCTGCTCACCCGCTGGTAGACGTATTCACGTTATGTATAATAGTTATCTAAAACTATAATAAAATAAGTTTGAACGAAATAATTTCAAATTTGGATAAAATTTTAGTTTCGAATCACCGGCAATTGACACAGATTATAAACAAGAGACGACTAGGAGATAGCCTGAAGCTTCTATACCAAAATCAAAACAACACGAGAACTTACAGATTTGGTGCACCGAAGACTTACCCTTGTAAAAATTTGCCTTACGGATTTGCAGATAAGTAGGAATAGTAAAGCTCGTAAATGCTAAGCTTAATGAATATATCTTGGAAAACAAACTATTTTGCTTAAAAAAACACGTTCGACCGATTATTTCTATAGAGCTATATGAAATAGGGATGCGATCCTAATGAGATATGGCTTATACAAAAGCAGCATAGTAAAAGTAGTTAAAAACCTAACAAGCTTATCATACAAGAAGTTAATTTTCGACTGATCCTTGCTGTGGCTTCTTTATAACATAGTGGTCGGAGATTGATAGGATTGTTCTTATGCATAAGGCACATGGTAAAACTAGTAAATGCCGAGTTTGATCCCCCAAAAACCTGATGATGATAGTCTTAGAACTGAGATACCGGACAGATGGGCATGGCTATAATAACTCGGCTGTAGATGCTGATCAAGAATACTTTACTGGCTGTGATTTCCCCTTTCATGAATTACACATATCACGACAAAATTAAATTACCCTCTACAAGGTTAGAAAAACGGCAAAAAAATATATTTGCAAAAACTCTATTTTAATAATAAACATAAACATAAATAGAAGTGCGCCAAGGCAGCTCCTTTGAGGTACCCCATTAGGTGCAAACAAAGTGATATCAGAAATTATAAAAACTGGCTAAAAATAGCTATAAGTCTGCCCAGTAAGAACCCATGCTGTCTAGGATCCGAAAGGTTTTGATTATGAATGATGTATTTTTGACGATCGTACTCTCAAATAATTTAAAGATATGGACATTTCCCATCATTATTAAAAATCGACGTATAAAAGTATAGTACTTTTTCACATTATTGAAAATACTGTTGCTGAGAGGGTTTTTGCAAAAACTATACGTAAAGGCATATGGAGAAACTTAATGCGAGATTTAAGAAAAGGGGCTGATATATCATAACACTCTTCTTATAATATTTATTAAGGTTTCTAGTGTAAAGATCATCAGTAAGATTGCCCACATTTTAAATTTTAGAAGGATGGAGCCGAAGCAGTCTCGCAATCATTATATGCCTGACATTTAAAATGAAAGAAGTTGACAAGGGGCCGGCTATACCTTATTAGCTGATAGTAGCCTAAGTATCATAGTTGAGGGCCTAGAAGAGGTAGTTCTTTTCGAAATTTTTTAAGTCTTAATCCCTTCCTCAATAATTATCATCTACTGCATATAAATCAATTCGCTTAAAAATGCTTCAGTATTTTTAAAGCCTTTAGTTTATCAAGGCAAGCAAAGCAACCCTGTCTTTTACGGGGAACATAATCAACAAACATGAGAGCTTCCTACCGCCTAGTGGATATCCTGAACCATCTTCCACAAAAAAAAAAAAAAATGTATTTCCTCCTTCTTTTTAAATTCTTGTTATGTTAGCTAATTTGTTGATAGTTTAGTTTAGCATGTTTACCTAGCAGCACAATAAGTGGATTAAAATACTTAACATTAATTATTAAGTCTTATACGTCGTTTCTTTTTAATTTTCGATATAGCTTGTATCTATCCAAGTACCCGGCTTGGGAGATTGATGGGGTCAATCCTGCGAAGTCTCCCTCGCTTTCTTTTGCAAAGCCTTCTTGCCAGTATATTAGGGTGAGCAGAGCCATATACCATACCATACCATATTTTTTAATTTTTTCCATAGACTGTGACATACTGTTCATATGTGTTTGCTTCAAGTGAGCCAGCGATCAAGATATACTCCAAGGTAGCGATGTCCGTCTTAATGCTCGAGAAGTTCGCCTTGGGGAAACACTCCGAGCGACGTATATCTGCGGATCGCGAAAATGGAGCATATCGACTTTTGCCTGCTGGTGGCAATTCGCCACTTGGATACCCACGTTTCAAACTCGTGTACGTATTCTTGCAGTTTGTCAGCGGCCTGGTATACACAACTAGCTTTGGAAGGGATTGGTGTGTCGTCGGCGAACGTGGCGAGGTTGAAGCTATCGAAGGGCTCCAGTTTCGTCGTGTCCACCGTCGGCATGTCGACTGTGTAAAAAGTGTAGAGCCACGGAGCAAGGACGCTACCCTGGGGGACACCAGCTTGGATTTCCTTAAATCCAGCGAAAGTGGCGTCAACTACCACGACAAATTTTCTGTTTTTAAGGAAGCTGTGGAATATAGGAAATGGATTGGGGGGAAGCAAAGTTTTCAGTTTGAACAGGAGGTCTTTGTGAGACACTCAGTCAAACACCTGTTTGATGTCAACGAATGCCGCGACGCAATACTCAAAGTACTCGAAGCTGTCGAGGATGTATGGAACAATTCGATGAAGCTGCTACGGTGTCCCATGCCGTCTTCGAAATCCGAACTGCCTTAGTATCATGCGCTCATACCATGGCCATTAATATTCTTTCAAATATTTTTGAGAGGTTTGAAAGCAGGCTGGTTGGTCGGAAAAATTCGACTTGTGTGATCGATTTGTTGGGTTTTGGGATCATGAAGATCAGAACGCTTTTTGATTGCTCTGAGAAGTGGACGACTCGAAACGTTATATTAGAAATAAGGACAATGAAAACTATGACTTTTGTGAGGAGCAACTTTTCGTGCTTTTCTTATCTTAAGCTCTTTAATTTGTATTTCGACCTCTTTCAGGGTCACCTGGACAGTGAACAGGTCAAGTTGATGTGGTCATATCCATGTATTCGTCCTGGAGTAAATGGGGGAATCAAACAATTTTAATCACTTCTTTAGATGCGTAGCGAAAGTTTCAGCGTGGGGGCTCTTCCGGACGGGCTGTCCTACAGATTCTGCGAACACGGACTTTCCATAAACCAGAGCAAATGCCAACTAGCGCAATCCAAATCTCAATTTCTCAGCGACGTTGTCAACGAATACGGAATCAAACTGCCCACTAGCCGAGTTGACGCCATCCTCAACTACGCTCGTCCTGATACTATCAGTCAACTGGGTCGGTTTCTTGGTATCATCAACTACTACCGTAGATGCCTGGCACATTCGTCGCGCACTTAGGCGCCTTTGTCTAAGCTGCTAAGAACAACGCACCTCGAAGCTGCTTTCGATGTCTGTCAACGCAGTGTGGCTGACGCAGCGATCCTGTAGCATCCATTCCCAGAAGCCAAACTTGCTCTGTCGTATGGTGGGTCAAGTGGTCTATCGAAGCCGAGCTAAAGCAACAAGTTAATGACAGCTGGCAGCTACTTGTTTTTTTCTCTAAAAAGGTAAGCAACGCAGAAAAAGGCTGCTGCACATACGATCGAGAGCTACTGTCAGTATTTGAAGCCATCATATATTTTAAACACTGGCTCAAAGCACGTTCATTATCAAAACTGACACGAGCGTCTGATATATGCTTGTAAGCAACGACCTGATAAAGCCTCACCTCGTCAACTTCGCCAGTTAAGTTTCATTTCACAATCTCACAGACTCCTTTTCGCGGCTTTGTACGATTTCCATGCCATTGGCCGTAAAACTTCAGCTGATAGAGAAAGCGCAAGCCGATGACCCCTTTCGCACCCGAGTAGCAGGGCAACTCAGCATCAAAATCGTCTAAAGTTTGTCTGGCCAGCCATAAACAAAACCATTGTTAGTTGGCGCAGGAACTCTTTGCCATGCCAACGCCCGAAAATCAACTAACATAATCATCCGGCTCCAAAGAATATCATCGTTCCAAACGGCAGATTTAATCATGACCATGAAGACTTTATGGCGCCACATCAAAACTTTCGATATTGCTTCAGCAAAATTGATTCCTTGCAAATATCACTTCTGAAACGATTGCACAAGCTTTTTGGTCAAAATGGATCTCGCGTTTTGGGGCACCTGGTCAATGCACGCAATTCGAATGCTCTTTGTTCAAGGAATTATCTAATTTAGTCGGTAGCGAACACATCTATACTACTGGCCATCCACAATCAAACGGTCTTCTAGATAGGTGGCATCGGTCTTTAAAAGCAGCCTTGATGTGCCACTCGAACACTTCATGGACTCAACTTCAGCTAGTCGTGCTACTAGGACTCCGCACGTGCAACAAGCAATACTTGGATTCTTCAGTTGGAATGAATTTTTTGCTAGCGCAGATGTGATAACGTGCCCTTCAACTTATATACTATAGGCACTTTACGTGATCATATGCGCAAAATACGTCAAACTCAGACTGCCCATTACGTCAGCCAAAAATTGTTTCTACTCAAAAGACTAGATATTTGCTGGCCCTCATAAAGTCTTTCAATACCAGAGTCTAAGAGGTGAAGATCAACGGCAATTAAGTTGCAGTTTCGGTGGATAGACTTAAACCAGCATTTATGGCAAATGAGGACATCCAAGGGGTGTCGTAGCGAAGCGCACCACGGACCTATGAAAATCAGTTCCGTGTACGTTTTTCACATTCGTGACCTAGTCACTTGAGAGGGAGTACTGTGAGGGCACTGTAATACGGCATCTATTGTTGGTGGCCTAACATAATGTAAGCTTAATATTAATTAATATCGCGGGAGTTTAGCAGATTGGTATTCCTGCCCACTCTCACTCTCATCACTTCTTTGTTGGTGAAATAGAGGATCCATCTAGTGACAGCTTAAGCTTAGTATACATAGAATTCTGGAATAATAAAGAATTACAAAAGAACATTGACAAACTCTTTAAGAGTAATACAGATCTCCACAAATATAAGCACGTTTTCTTTAATAATTTCTGTGTGTCTTAACCAATCTTGATCAACAGTGGCTATTAGTGAGCTATATAATATTCGTATATTTCAAAATAGTATCTAAATAAATATTCAAAAATACAATTGAATTACAATTGTGGCTTGATGTGGGTAGTTCAAATAGGTTTATTTATTCTATTTATACCCATGTTGTGTAGGCGGAGGAGGCAATAGCAATAATAATAATAATAAAATCAACTTGATCTGTATATACTATTTGTTGGATCAAAAGCGTTTTCTGACCTTTTAAGAATCTTATCTCGAGTGGGCGTGTGTGGATGTTATGAAGTTTCAATAAAGGTTTAACAAATTGATGAGCAACACGACTGATTTCTATGATGATGACAGAACTGATTTCTTAACATAACTTAAGATTAAAGGGACCGAGCAAGAAATTTCAGATTGCTTTTCAAATCTCTTCGTTTCCTTAGCAATTGGAAATCTTCCTTGAAATAGTGCTGTTGGATAATCCAGATGATGCAGTGCAACGCGTGGCGAACTTCTTCAGGGCATGGTGGCGAACTTTCGACAGGGTGTTACTTTTTGGCAATATGGTAAAACCGAAATATATATGCCATAACTCGAAGCGCCCGAATGTATGAAGTAGTTCCGTTCAGCCAGTCCAGAATATAATTACTTTCGATAATTGCAGCAAATGTAGACTTCCGTTTTTCAGCATCGATAATGTCCATGTCCAAATCATTGTCGAATTATGGGCAGGACCATCGAGTCTCGGAATCACGCAGAAACGCAGGTCCTGTAAACCAAATTGATTTCTGGAGCTCATTAGCTGGACATCCACGTGACACGATGTCAGCAGGGTTCAATTTAGCCGGTACATGTCTCCACCTTCCATCTGCTGTTTGATCTTGTATAATGGATACTCTATTTCCAAGAAATGTCGACAATGTGATAGAGTGTTGTTGCAGCCAATGCAAGAAAATTTGCGAATCAGACCAGAAATGCGTGCTGTGCGGCTTGCCGATGAATATGTTTTTGACTGGAGTCACCCGGCATTTAGCAGTCAGAACCTGAACCTGGACATTGCCATACAAGTCCGTGGAACGCACATACACGCAACAGCCGTAAGCACGCATTGATGCGTCACAGAAAGCGTGCAGTTGTATGTCTGTGAGCTCAGCTTGCAAGCCAAAACGGGGTTCTCAAATCGACGACAAGTCCTTGAGAGATGTTACGCAATTTATCCATGCTTTTAGGAGTGATTGCGGAACAGATTCATCCCAGGCAACAGCAGACATAGACATAATGAATGGTGCCAGCAATCCTAATGTATCGACAGAGTCGAAAGAAAAGTCCTCTTTGTGGCTGTTGAGTACAATTTTTTGGCTTTAAATTCAAATAGTGTGCTACTATTTGAGACATTGATCCCAAGCTACACCAAGTGCGCTAGTGACAGTGGATGAAAATCCAGGTTTAAATCCTTTACCGATTTGTCGTCTCTGATGGCGGGATGATTGGAGTGCCACTTAACCAATGGGAAGTGTCCTCGGCGAAGTTCCCGGTGACCTCGTGTTTAATGTTTAGCAACTCTATGAGCTCATTTGCTCCACATAGCAGATCATCAACATAAAACGATGATTTTACAATGGATGCGCCAATGGAAAACACGTTCACATGCAAATCTGCTAGATATTGCAAACTGCGTACTGCTAAGTATGGGGCCGAGACCGTTCCATACGTCACTTTATTAAGCTCAAATGTCTGCAAATCAGCATCAGGGGATGCTCTCCAAAATATATATTGAAATTTCCGATCCACTGGGCTAACTAAAACTTGTCTATACATTTTCATAATGTACGCTGTGATGGCGTAACGAACCAATCGAAAACGAAGGAGAAGTATATACAGACCTTCTTGGAGTCTTGGGCCATCGAGAAGCAAAATATTCAGTGAATGCTAGGACGATTCGTATCTTCGTTGATGCTGGGTTTACAAACACAATGGTGAGGTATATAAAATTGTGGCTCACTTAATCTCGGATTTGTCACTAAAGTCATATGGCCAAGATCCTAATATTCTTTCATGAAAGTTACATATTGCGATTGAACAGTAGGTTGCTGACTGAGGCGCCTCTCGAGCGATAAAAAACGACGACGTGCAACATCGCTGGAATTGCCAAGGCACATTAGATCTCCCTTGAAAGGTAGACACACAACAATCCTGCCGTTATTCATCTGTGTTGTCTCTTAATACATATCTTCACAGAAGAAGAACTGGCAATTTGTCCCTGAGCTTGATCTGTCCAACAGCCAGGCATTCAAAAAATGCCTCTGTACCGAGAAGGAGATCAATCCGACCTGACCTGTGGAAGGTTTCCTCCGCAAGTGGCGTATTCACGGACAACCTCCAATCTGACGTGTCGATTTCCGAATCCGGCTGGTAGGCAACGCGACACGTTATGCGGAACTGTCGATTTACATCAAATGGTGACAAACGAGATTTAATTCCAGCAGTTGTACAGTTGTTTATTTTAGTCGAGGACTCCGCTATGCTGCGGATTTCGAACTAAGGCTTATCACGGCGTAGATGCAGCCATTGGGCGAATTGATCCGTTATGAAATTGACTTGAGTCAAGCAATGCTCTGCCTTGTTTATACGCCCCTGATGACTCTCGCACTAGTAACTTTGGCGTAGCAAGAATGATTTATGATTTGCAGCAGGAGTCGTAGTTGAGGACATTTGCGCTATGGATGATGGCGATGTAGACGATGATGATGCAGGCGGTTGGCCAAAATGCAGAAGCGTGTGATGGCGATGCTTGCAGCTTCTACATCGATTGTTAGAAGGCCACTGAGCCATCCGATGTTCTGATTGAAGGCAATTAATGCAAATTCCAGCATTTTTTACCACTCCGTACTTCAGTTTAGGACTCATGTCTTGAAACTGAGAACATTGTAAAATTTTATGGTCGGAGCTGGAACAAACAATGCATGTTGGATTAGTAATAGCCAATGATATTCCCTTGCTAGGCTTGTACACGTGTTTTTGCTTCGAAGAATCAGCCTTTCGATACGATGCAATTCCGCTTAATTGCAGAAACTGACAATGACGTTCCAAAATAGTTGTGCAGTGAGCCCAATTCGGCAATGTACGTAAGTCAAGAGACTCATTCCACTTGTTACGAGTTTGCTGGTCACATATTCCGATGACGATGAATATCAACATGGCTTGGGCAATATCTGATCCGGTACCCAATGACGATAATGATGAATACAGGGCTGACGCATTATCCAGCACACTGCGCAGCTGATTTCCGTCCGGTTTGTCGACTGGCTGTAGATTGAACAGCGATTCTATTGTGTCTAAAAATGTAAGTGTAGGATTGTCATAACGTTCACTTAAATGAGCAAGAGCCTTGGGATAATTTTCCGGAGTCACTTGGAATGCCTTTACTGCCTGTAGGGCTATAGGCCATTCAAACAATTCAGCAGATGATTACACTTTTCAATGTTCGAAAGATAGTACTCACGACCGATAATCTAATTTAATGATGTTCCCATCAAACACAGAGAGCAAATCGAGGAAGACTCGATGGCGGCGAAGAGCGAATTGAAGCAGCGTTAGCAAATGAGGTGCTATGCAGTACGTCATCCAGTTGAGATTGGATACACATTTTGATACTTACATGTGTCTTCCACCTCTGCACCTCCATTGTCCTGAGCATCTTCTAATTCAATTTCAGATTGTACTCCCAAAACCTCCTTAATGTATATTTCCAACATATCCAAGCGTAATTGTAGGTCATCGACACAGTAGACACTCTTACAACATCCTCTAAGTTCGCTCACTTACGTAAGTTTGCTTCAAGAGTTGACTTTATGTATCAAGAATGTTGCGATCACCGATGTGACCGAGCGACAGTTCTGATACTCCAAAATGTTACCAGCCTAACTTTAACCTGATAATGTCACTCAACGATGTGAACGATTGACAGTTCAAATTCGCCCAACTGCTAACAGAACAACTAAGGCTTCTAAACTTTGCGCTCACCGATTGGAGCTTGCAGGGACGAAGCAAAATGCAGTGAACAGCAACGAGAAAGAAGCGGTGAAGCAAAGGCAATGAGCAATCAAAGTCAGAGCGTATCCAGCTCGAAGTAACGGCAACAAGAATGCAGTAGCGAAGCGAAGGTAGCGAGTTTCCAGCAACGAAGTAACGGCAACGCGAATGCAGTTGTGAAGCGAATGTAGCGAGTTACTAGCGACGAAGCAACGGCAACGAGAATGCAGCTCTGAAGCAAAAACAGCGAAATTGAAGGAATGGCAATTGTAACGGCTCCAGAATGCCGAAAGACAATACAGTTGGCCTAATGTTGCTGTCGATGCTGTATTTTGCGAAGAGTTCGACAAAACCTTTCTCCAACGAAATGATGTGCTGCAACAACATGCCGCCAATTTCCACACACTACCTCGCATGTTTTGCGCCAAAATGTTGGATCAAAAGCGTTTTTTTGACCTTTTAAGAATCTTATCTCAAGTGGGCGTGTGTGGATGGTATGAAGTTTCAATAAAGGTTTAACAAATTGATAAGCAACACGACTGACTTCTATGATGATGCTTACAGAACTGATTTCTTAACATAACTTTAGATTAAAGGGACCGAGCAACTACAGAGTTGGAAAAAGAGCGAGACTTCGTACATGTGTATGCTTATGACATTCAAATAGAACAGAGTTAGCATAATCTTAACATAATCAGCTTTGACATTGCTATTAATACCCTAACTAATGTATATATGAGGTATATGACCGAACACTATTCAAGAAGCTACATGTCAACTTTGGTATTTTTAGCTCTTAAAACCTAAGAGATTTATGTGCGCCAAATTAGCGGCGGTGACTTAGCGTCGAATTTTGGTACGTGTTATCGGAAAAGTATCGGTCACTTGTAAATGCATTTATTTATGTTTTTAAACACGAAACCAGACAAATTTAAAGGCAGAATTGCAAAAAAATAAATTATTTATTGTCTACATACATTTGTTTTTGAATTTTTATTTATAATATGGGTAAATGGTAAATGGCCCCGAAAATCGAATACACACTTAAAGCCTAAAATTTTACCTAGCCAACTGTGAAAATTTGATTAAAATCGTCGGTACCCTTTTTAAGAAATTTGGAAAAGAGTGCAGCAACCTCCTTGCCAGCCCCATGTAAAATGACCGGAAAATACAACCTTGTTTTCGAGCCCTTATTTCTTAACTCAGAGACAATGGCCCTCAATGCACGCTATACGCTCTTGTAGATAAATATTTTCAGAAGCTTTAGGCACTAATTTTAAGTAAATGGACGGTACAGATTTAGAGAAAATAAATTAATTGTAAACCAACCTCATAAAGTTCATTCATAAAGTCTATCGAACTGCTAGTTCCTACGCGAACTGAATCACTGCCTGGAATCAGTGTTGAACAATTTTGTAAAGAATTGGGCGGGGACCAAATCAATTTAAATTATATGTATTCATGAAAAAACGGAAAGGACTCACAAATAATGAAATTAATAAGTCAAAGCAAAATATATGAGAAGTATTCATTCATACATAATACCGCAGTCTATGGAAAAATTGCATTTTTCCATTTTTCTCATTACACCCTATGTAAATGCAAAAAAACAAGCTTGCAATATTATATATCATACTGTAAAATGACGGCAATATTTCAACCTTTATTATTTAGTCTCTCCCAAATGCACGGTAGTTGTGCATATAGAGCACGATTTTCCACATATAAATATTTTGAATTAATTGGTTCCCGCTCAATACTGTATAACATTGTTCAACACTGATTCCGCGCAGTGGTTCGGTTCCCATTGGAGCTAGTAGCTCGATATGATTGAATAACAATATGAGGTGTGTTTACATTTTTTAATTTTTCTAAACAACTGGCTGATCGATTTGCTTAGAATTAATGCACAAAGCTTCCTTAAACATGTACCTTCAAGTTGGTATACCCTGCATTGGGGGCCATTTTCCCTGAGAAAAGATATTAGGGTTTAAGTGCAAGGGTCATTTTTAACGGTCACTTTGTACGGGGCTAGCAACGAGGTTGCTGCACTGTTATACAAAAATCTTAAAAACGTTCTGATCGGGTTTTATAATTTTTTTCAAGATTGGTGTATATGCGTTTTTTGGGGCCATTATCCCTAAATAAGATATTTTGAGAATGGTGCTTTTTCAACCCCTTGATTTACCCATATTATAAATTCAAAATTCAAAAACAAATGAATGTAGACAGTAAATAATTTTATTTTTTGGAATTCTGCATTTAAATTTGTTTGGTTTCGTGTTTAAAAACATAAATAATTTCATTTAAAACTGACCGAGACTTTTCCGATAACAAGTACCAAAAATCGACGCTAAGTCACCGCCGCTAATTTGACGCACATAAATTCGACGCTAATTCACCGCCGCTAATTTGACGCACATCAAGTAGTATCGTTGCTGCACGACACTGGACAATCATGTAGGGATGATCGATAGTATTATTTCAGTATTAGAGTCACAAGTGTGACAATTACAAAAAATACCAGGGACAAATAACAGCGACTGTTACTTGACTTTTAGGCTCACCGTTTTTTATTAAAATAATATATATATAAATGACCCAAATAAAATGTACTTATTTTATGCTCAACAACAATTTATTTTTTTATTTTATTAACTTTAAATATTATTATTATTATATATAAAGTAAAAAAAGGTTTTCGTTGGCATTTAGGAAAAGCAGAATCTGGACCTTACCGTCACTTAATCGTGTTCTATGATCTGACAATAAAAGGCCAGCTTGAGGAAAGAGGCGCTCACATTACACTGAAGGGCCTTAGCGCAAAGCTTTACCGCGCAACAGACATAAGGTTGGGGAATTGGTAACCATTATGTTTCCACCATTCCATGGGGTCCTTCACGTGGCTCACAAAATCCTCTTCCAAATAACGATCAATTTCAATAACCGCATTGAAAGCAGTGCATTTTTTTGGCTATTTTTTTTTTTTTAGCTTTGCAGCCAGTATGAAAGGAACAGCCTGAGTACAGGCCAGTGACACAGTACTCAGCTCTTCATAGAGTACGAAAGTAACGACCTGAGTACAGATCTGACAAGACAGCAACCATAAAAATTAAAATAATATGGAAGTTTTTGATAAGACAGCAACCATAAAAATTAAGAAACTGTGCAAGTTTTTGGTTTATATTGAAAAGTATATCTTCGTGTATATAAATTTCGCCATCAACATTGATCCAGTCATTTGTTATATCGTCGTAGTAATCTCTAAGTGAAGTTTTCGGTATCAATCTTTTGAGTAAACAACGACCAAAAAGTAGACCCTTGCGTTACTTTCCGTACATGTCATAGGATGATTTTTGTCTCTGTTACTTTTGAAAAGTGTAACAGCAGTAACTAGTTATTTTTAAATACTTGTTACTTGTAACAGGTTGAGTAAATATCGCTCATCTCTACAATCGTGATGCCACTGCGATATCGCTAAATTTTAATTGACTCTATTTAGCAAAATATACAATAAAGTTAAATTCCGCCGGAAATCCTGAGAAAAAAAACTACGTTAAATAGACACTACCCCCGACTCATTTGGACGATCCAATTTGGACGAAGAATTACCGCTCACACTTTTTTCAATTATAAGATTTAAAACGTTTAGCTTTTTCAGATACCCAATTGCAAGTGCAGCCTGAGCTATACGGATCTCCTTTGTGAAGAGGAGATCGATGAATGTGCCTCTAATCCCATCACGAATGGGTGACGACGTGCATGGCTATCAATACAAATGTACGTCCACTGGCTTTGAGGACGTGCACTGCGAAAATGGCATAGAGGAGTGCATCGAGAGCTTGGAGTATTGTGGCGATCTCGGACGCTGTGTCGATATGCCAGGAAGATTTAAGATCATTTACGCGCAATTCGCTAAACATTTGCGCCACTGACAAGCAGTACGTGGATAACTGCGGCGGCGAGGCGGATTACTTCTGCAATTGCACCGAGGGTTTAATGGGCAAGAGCTGCACAGCGCCTGCATATTAAAAGGATGCAAAATTCTAGCTAACTGTTATTAACTTTTCTAATTAATACATATCTGTAGATAACGGCCGAGGATGATGACCCCTCCATTACAGACACTGCCATCATTGTCATACGTACCTGTTGCTGTCGTTCTGCTGCTAACAGCTGGCGCACTATTGGGCACGTTTATTGTGATGGCACGCAGTAAGCGTGCAGAAGTACTGCAATCCCAGGACAATATGGACAATTTGCCGTCAGAAGAACAGGCTTCCACAGAGCAACTGTGCAGCAATCATTCCGCCACAGACACACTCTTGGACTTAAATGCCTACGCTTTAGTTAGTTCATTATTCAGCTTTCTATTTATTAAAGCGAATAGTTTGTTTGGCAATCACTTTATAGTAGATGATAACTATCAGTATTCTCTTATTGAAATGTACAGATACGTATATTCTACTTTTAAAGGCATGTCTCTGGCACTCACATAAGCGAAATTGAAACAAATTATGATATCCCATATGTAGCAAGTATATTGCTAAATTTTATTCACCGTTTACAGTTCAGCTGTACATGCGTCTTCCTTTTAACATATTTGCGTAACTTTCGATATTACTGATGCGATTAGAAGAGAATAATTCAAAAATAATGCTAATAAGATTGAGCGCTGTTTCGAGTGGTTGTCCTTAGCCCAGTGACGCCACCCATTTGAATTTGCTTGGCATCTCCGTATAATAAAAGATGCACTCGAGCTTATTTATGCAGTTCTCTCCATAACGACATGGCGCCTGTCGCGGTTATAACAGATTGTTAATTAACCAAAAAAGATTGTATTTTACTCTTTTCGCGCCACTATTGAGGTAGAGTTAACAGCGCGTTTTTTTTAATGTGGTATCCCCGGTAGACAATCCACAAAACAAACGTATTCATTTATTTTCAATACTAGCGGCTATAGCCCGGCCTTGCCCGTGGCACGTATGTTATAAAATCAATGTTCTCAAAAAACTTTGAAAATGATTTTGAAACTGAGCGGACGGTAAACAAACTCCTTGCAAATAAAAGTTTTCCGCCCTTTTACCACTGTTGCAAGTGGAATTTCCCAAATCGCTGAAACACGTATTCATCATATTATTATGTGGAGCTTTGAAAATAAGTTTGACGCATATCGGACAAAACTTAAAATTCATCAAAAAAAAAATCTTTGAAGTGATCTGTCCACCGAAGGAGTTTACATTTTACGAAATATGTGAAACACGTCTCAAATGATTTCTTATGTAAATTCTTGAAAATGAATTTGAGGGCGAAACGTCGTCCACCAAATGACCCCCATTTATACCAAGGAGGGATGAATTTTCCAAAAAGTGTGAAACACGCCTTAATTTGAACAAAGATTTTTTAAATTGAGTTTAAGGCCGATCGGATGGTTAACAAAAAAGTTTCATACAAACGTTTTTCCCGATTTTTCCATACTTGCGGTTGGAATTTCCCGAAACCCCCGTCTTAACGTGCACCTTCATCACATTGTAACTACAGTGAAAATTTCAGCCTCCTAGCTCTAACGGTTTTGGCTGTGCGTTGATCACCAATCAGTCAGTCAAGACAGACAGTTTTATATATATAGAGATTGACCAAATCTATCAAGTGTAGTTACCTTTTCTAATTTTTAAAAATAAATTTTCAAAAATGAATAAATTGATTCGGGCCCGGTGTTTTTGCTTTTAAATGATATCTTCCCGCACTACAATGAACCTGACATTTTAAATGATATTTTTTTTTTAGATATTTTAAAAATGAGTGTAAGTCAATCAGACTACCATACAACCCTTTTTCGAGATTTTACCACACTTGCTAGTGGAGTTTCACATTCATAAATAATTTCGCTTATATTTTTTGTTTTACGGATCAGAAAATATTTAGAACAAAACATCTTAAATATTTTCAAATAATAGCTAAGCATAAGACTATTTGTGCAAGGCCCAAGCCAATAGCAACAAGCCAATAACTTTAATATAATAACAATAACGTCATCCTTAATACGTCCTGTCGTCTCGATGTCCAAGGCTTCCAGGGTCCGCACTTTTCGTTCCACACAGAATACAAACGTGTTTTATAGGCGTCTACAAAACCTTTGACACACAGATCACAACTGTAATAAATAGTCAAAATATTAGCTTGCAGACCACTATGTGGTTTTCACAAGACTTACGACTTACACGTGCGCTCTTTCAACCGTGTGTATTTGGGAATTTCAAATTATCTGAATAAGTGAGAATTTTAAAGGACACATCATATTCGAAAGGGTTCTCCTTGGTATTTATGATATGGGTAACATTAATTATTTTGAATTAAAATAAATAGGGACTTATGAGTACTTACCGATGATGCTTGTTCTTGGTGGAGCGATCTAAAATCGATTACCAGTGTATATTCATGTGCCGTACCAGCTGATGGGCCTGAACAAAAACACGACCACATCTTCTGCAGAGTGTACCAGAAATATTTCGATAGGTTTAAGGTTATTGTGACCTATGTTAAACCAAAGACAATATAAACACTAAAATGAGTAACGCCATACAAAAAATGCTACTATGCAGCTGTATTTTTAAAAATTGAGAACGAAAACGAAATCTGTATCATTGCGCACTCACAGCCGAGAGAACGAAAAAGCTAAAAATAGAATGTAATCTCAGCTTCGGCTCTATGAGGGCCGTGCAAGCAATTATGTTTGTATGCGTGTGAATATACATACATAACAGTATATTTGAATGTGTTGTTCTCCACTGCTCTGGCAGTCTCTGGCTGGCAAAAAATAAATTTTCTTAGTTTTTAGCGGCATGAACTATCCCAAATTTGTGTTGACATATATATATATATATATATTTTTAAATCGATGCAAATATTTATATAACTTCCTTAAATTAAATTATTATTATTTAAATTAAATTAAGAAATAAAAGTGCAAATTTGTTTTTTAAAGATAAATTTTATTAATTGTTTTTTTTTTTATTTAATTATTTTTTATTCGAATTATAAAGTACAAAGTCCCCGCTAACTAAATATTTGGTCCAAATTCATATTTATTTATGCAAATAAATATTTGATTTGTATTTTTGAGCACTCTTTTATTTCTTAATAATAATATAATTCAAAGAAATTAAATAAATATTTGCATCGTCTTAAAATTACATATTTTCTACTGAGCCAACCTCAGTACACAACATGCATTCGTACGTGAATACAAATTTGGGGTGGCTCAATTAATTTCTTGCCAGCTAAAGACAGGAGCAGTCAACAACAACACATATATACATACATATTTTGATGTACTTATGCATGCATAATTCACGCACACAAACAAAGGTGCTTGCACGCCATTGGCTGAGACAAGAACTTCTCTCGAGCATGCACTGTCCAAAAACAAAAGTAAAATCAATCTATGTCTGCTATTTTTAACATAGTTATTGCACAAGATGCGCCTTGTGTAAAAATTATTTAATTCTTAAATTTTCCTGTAAAATTTATCGTTAGTATCTAGGATAATATATCATTTAAATAAAGCATGCATTTCATGGATAAAGCAAATGCACTATGTGTCGATCGTAAGTTGAAAATTTTTCGCTCAGCGTACCTCAAATTGAAGCGACGCAAAGCACCGTAGACTGGCGACTAATTTCGTTGCTCGTGTCAACATCAGCAAGCCGCGACTTCGGCTTTCGTTCGTCTAAACGAACAGCAGTCGGCTGCCATGTGTGCGCAATCGTAAAAGCCAGTTTAGGAAGCCAGGTTAAAAATTTTGAGTCGCTTGAAAATGTATGGGCGTTACTCATCTTAGTGTTTATATTGTCTTTGGTTAAACTTACTCGCAATCTGACGGCTTAATATCAATTTGGAATTTATTGTGCTCGGTCAGACCCATCTGAGCGATAGATGTCGCCACAAGCATTCACGGACCTCGCTTGGGTCGCTGTTGAACTTTCCGCGGCTTCTTAAGTTATCCTTGTCGACATGGTCATCTGCAAAAGCAATCCATCTAATTGTTAAAAATAATATAAATTTTTTTAATATAATAGTAACACTTACGTCCCCTGTTACACACAACATACATACATATGTATGCAAGTAATGAGCATGTATATATGCAGGCGTTAAAAAATATGAATATATTTATATGTATATGCGTGCATACAAACCTAAAAATTATATAATTTACAAAATGCGTGATAGTTCTTATGTATGGGGACGAAAACCTTTTTACCTTTTTATCCATAATTTTACTGAAAGATGTTGACAGACAATACTATCTGGCCGATAGTTATTGCGCTTTTCATTCCATTTCAAATGACAATATCGATATTTTATGCCGGTACCCATCCCTATTTGGCAGAGCCAAGTTGGCACTGATCGCACTCACTGAATCAGAATGCGCAACAAAAATAAAAACAAAACCAAATTATTTGTACATTGAGTAATTTGTTATTCAATGAAAACTTTTCTTACGAATACTTCAATTAAGCGGGCACCTCTCTTTGCTGGCATTCGCTTAATCAATTATTTTGTATGAACGGGGTGGCCCCGTTATGAAGACACTCCTCTTGAGCGGGCAAAAATTACTCGATGGTCGCCATCCGCCCAGGAGAGTTATCACCGATCCTTATATGTATATCTTCCATTATTAACTGAGTTGCCTTGTATTGCATTTCGGTTCCGTTTCGAACACACAATCGAACAATCTGCAAACATGCCTAAGGTGAACTGATGTTAAGATTCACCCTACCATTAAATTCCTGATCGGAATTGTTCAATAATACTTACACAAATACATTTAATAAATGAACACTTAACATTATTAACAATTTTATATCTTTTTTTGCAGGGTGAAAACGCGAACTCGCTTTGATGACACAGACGCAGATGTCAAATAAATAAATATAATTTTATCCCATATACAAAATTTCGAAAAATAATCATTGCCGCCTGCGCTTGGCAGCCACCTTCATATAATAGCAATCACCTATAATTAATAATTGATAGTAATAATAATAATAGTTAGAATAACTGTAATTAATTTAGTTAAGGATTATATGCATTTAGTATTTACTATATGAATACTATTTTTTTTTTATTATTTTCATTTTGGGCGCATAAACAGTGTTGGAGCCGGCGAGGACGGCAGCTCTTGCTCTTTCTTGCTTTTATTTATAAAAATATATTTAACAAAAGCCGCTCTCCCTTTCAAAAATTCCGAGTCACACTCAGGAACTTGTGACTCTGTAATTTAATTGTTTCTACGTTAAAAATAATAATTCCATTTTATTATTATCGCTTGGAAACGATTTCTTAAATAGCTTATTCAAGATGTTAAGAGACTATTGCTTAATAACAAGGATAATATAGTAAGGCTGCGATTAGCAATTATCAGTCGATTACCCATTAATCGATAAGTGATGTACATCCCTAGCTTTTAGTGGAAGAGATGCTTAAACTTCTTGAATAATAAATAGAATTATTTAGTTTAGTTTTGAAAAATTGCTTTTGATATTAATGTAATATTTTACATAAATTAAGGCGCACATCATTTGGGACACACTGTTTCTCTAATGGCCAAACTTGCCTTTCGGCAAATGTTTTTTATATTTTTTTTAAACCATTTTAACTGCAACATGTCTTACGCAGTAGGACTTGCATTTTACCCTTTTAAAAGGTTTACAACTATTGAACATAAAAATTAAATTAAAAATTACTATATATGCATATTAAAATATTTTTGAATGGGGAACAATTTACTTTGTAAGTAACTTTGTTTAAATAACATTTGGTGCCGTCCCAACCAAACTCAAACAAAACAAAATGCACTCGACCTTACTCATTATGGTAGTTAGAGCAGTCGTATAATTGTGCCTAAGGGGTTTTATGATATTTATTATTTAAAATTAACAGTCTTGTTTTAATATTATGTATTTACGCGCTTCCTTAATATGTTTTGCTTCTCAAAAAATCTGTCTCATCTCGTGTCAGAAACGGCGATTCTATAAACGAATATACAAAATTTACTGTAATAAGTTAATTATAAGCTTAATAGGAATTGTAAAATAAAATTGGCGCAATTTAAAGATTTAATTTATTAAGGCATTGCATACACATTTAAATACATGCAAGTTGTTAGGTGTTTAAATTGGTTTGTGCAGAAGTTAGCCAAACATAAAAAAAAAAATAGCAGAATGTTAATAACAAATTTCATTATATACGTAGTGTGGCTAAGCATTTATTTAATCGTTGCTTCAAAAATGCCTAAAGCAAACTCATGCCACTGCACATCAGAGACGAACACTCGCTGGTGTATCTCGTTGAGTGGACGCATCATTATTTGTCTCACTTCATCCTTTACGAATCGCAAATGCTGGGTATAGTCTGCCCGTCTCTTTTATATCTATGCTGTTTTAAGAATGTCGCGTGTGTCAAAAGTGTATGTAAGTGCGTGCACAAAAGCCCGAAACCACTTAACAAAAAATTGTAAATAATCAAGTACCCGCAATACTCGTTTCTATTGTATAAGATGACTCGGGATTTTTGGAACATACCAAAAACTTATTTTAGCAATATATAAATATTTTAAGCAACACAATATATTTTTGTTTTGTATGTCCCAAATGGTTAGTGATTGCACGGCTGCTAAATAAGGATAGCGATAGTGATATCTAATACGACGACACTGAAGTTTGGTTTTCGAAATACACGCAGCGTTGAGTGTTACCGCCACGGCTAAAATCATGAACAAACACATTCCACACTATTCAACACTGTGGTCACTCGTTACTTTGTTATCTAGCGACGCTCTCTCACACACATACTAACGCATACCACCTAAAGCAACCGATTGCTTAAACACTTGCTTTGCACCGCACATTTTCGCTTTGCCCTCTCTCAGTGAGCAACTGTGCGCTCTTGCTCTCCGTCGAGTACGCTTACTCGTCGCGTCGCTACTGGTCGCAGTCGTCGTCGTCTGGCACTAATACACAACACAGAGTCATAGTCGTTTCAGCTTCAGTCTTTCTTTCTAGTTCTGTTGCTACTCGTTCGCGAAATCAGTTGACTTTCTGCTGCAACACAAGCGGACTGAAAATTTTTGTTTTAGTGTTGCAAAAAAATTTTTTTAAATTTTCTTAAATCAACGAAAAATGTGAAAAATGTATGGTAAAAATGCATAATTGACTAAAAATCTCAAAAATATAAAAAAATTAACTGTGCCTCAAAAAAATAAAATCAAAAAAATTAAACAAAGTTTTAAAATTGCCTACATTTTTTTTATATTTTTACTTACCATTTTTGCACATTTCGTATTTTGTGCAAAAAAATTTATCAATTTTATTAACGACGCTATAAATTACAAATACGCCTGAAACACAAAATTTCTGCAATAGAAAACTTTGATACGACATGAAGAAGAAAACGGACGAGCAACGACAAAAAAAAAAAGGAATATATTTTCTGTCGTCTGTTTTTCTTTCTTTTTCCAATGCTTCTCGCACTCGTTGGCAGTGCCTGTGCTGTGTGTATGCACACCAGTGTAAAAAATACAAATACCAAAGCCAGCATTTATTATGAGCTCTCGCTCTCTACTCGCTACCATTATTGTCTCGTTGCATTTTATACATGTGTGTAGTAAAACGTCGGCGCGACTCGGTCGAGACGGAGAATAATCGCTTATACATGCATATATATGCGAGTATGTATATATAAATTTATATAATATGTATGTGCGATGAGCGCGCGCCCTGGGTTGCGACGTACTCGCTAATAAAATCAGCTAAATAACAGCAAGACGTAGCGGCATTCGTTTGTACGCGAAAAAGCTTTAAAAAGCTTCAGATGCTTTGGGTCTCTGGTTTGGTATTTGTTCAGACTATTTACTCGCCACTCATCTTTGGCGCAGAAAGCAACTAATTTTCACATGTATGATGAGATTTGACATTAAAGAAACGTGTGATCCAGGGTCGAGTTAATTTACGGGTCGCTTTTATATACATTATTATGTTCATCTATTTGCATTCATCAAACAATGTTTGCGCGCAATTTCAAAGCTGTCGCCGCACTTGTACACGCTGCTGTCCCATTTCGTGCGTGTTGGCTAACCAATAGTGCGCACATTTAATTATGACACATCTGTATGTGTGAGAGTGAAACACGTAGACGCATGCGAGATGGAGATGACAAATATCAGCGAGATGGCGAATACTACGGCCAACAACAAGACCTAAAAACAGAAAGCAGCGAGTTGTTTTTGGTCAGCAGGCGGCAACGGTAGCCGCTTTCGGAAAATAAATCTCAAACAATTTATGTTCCCATAATTTGTTGTCTTTTTCTGATGTGCGTGAGGACTGTGTATCGAATGTGAATCTTATAGGTCATTTAATTTATACGTGTGTGTGTTTTTAGTTTCGTGCTCTAATGGAAAGTATTACTTTGTTATATTTTTACAGTTATGTGCAATGTGGAATATAGCGAATGTAAACACGATAACAACAGCAACATCAACCACTTCATAAACACTGCAGACATGTGAATGCTTTTCAGATCAACAACATTAAGTAAATGTATCAAAGCAATGTTATGATAATCATAAACAAAAGTTGAAAGAAAAAGAAATTAAGCAAAAACAAACATCAACAATTAGCGGCTGTAAAATGGTACAGCAGAAATAGCAAAAACAAAATCACAACAAAGCGGCAGCAGCAAATGCAACATCGCTCGCATTTGCTTGCTGGCTTTGACAGTCCTTTCTTCTTACGTCTTCATCTTCAAATTTCACTTGCAGCAGTTGTTGCAGCAGGACATAAGAGTAGAAACAACTACGTACCCTTACTAAAGCCGATTTATTGGATTCGGCCAATTTGGTGGACTTGGCGCCTACCCACAAAATGCACTCGTGCGCATGCTGCTGTATGACAAACAACACTACGAGCATCGGCATTAATAAACAGCAGCAGCAAACAAATCTAAGGCTAAGGCGGGAAGTGGTGCAACTGGAGCAAAGCCACGCACTTGTAACGACGTCTACTGGCGCATGGGACGCCAGTAGTACCGGGAGCAGTTACAACAACGATCTCAACGGCGAGCCAACGGAGTCAGCGACGTGCTCAGCCGGCACGGTCGCGGTCGCGGTGACGATAGCGTGGACGACGTCGACGACGTCTTCGTCGCAGCGGCAGACGACAGAAGCAGCGAAAACAATAACAAAGGAGTTGTATTTGTGTACTACTCCCGCTAGTTTATGCAAAAATTTACTAAAACAGTTTATTAGGCAAGTGTTGACTGCCAACATTTCAAACTTATAAAAGAAGAAGAAAAGCATAACGAAAAACATAAGTAAAATACCAATCACATCCGTGCGAAAACTGTCAAATTGTGCAGCGCACACGCAAGCAATCAAAAATAATTTTGTCATACCCACTGTCAACTTTCTCAACTCGTCAATCAAAGTTTTTTTTTTATATTTTTTACGGACTTACGTACTGCTAAAGGCAATCGTAGCAGACAAACATATTAATTTCCATAAGGACGCGTTTTGCTGCCATATCAAGGCTAGCAACAAATTATATATATGATGGCCGATCATTTGGACGAACCGCCACAAAAGCGGGCTAAAATAGATCAATGTAAGTGTTCGAATGTATCTAGCAATGTCTAATGTTTTTAAAAATGCATCGATAGATAAGACGTAAGATCAAATTTGGTGGGGGGAGGGCTTGGTTTATAAATTGTAAATATAAAAAAAAATCGTTTGGGAATCAATTTCTGGACAAGGGGTATGCCCGCCTAATAGAGTTAGGAGAGTTCACTTTACATACTAAACTATAATGGACAAAAAGTACCTAGATAATAGTTAATTTCTAGTATACGTATTCTGGACTAGTGCTTGTAATTAAACTACATCTGGAATTCGAAGATACATTAAAATTTATTAATTAAACAATTTTCACCTAGCGACTCTACGCTTTCTGGAAGAAAATCTACCCGATGAGTTGGTTTCGTCGAACAGCGGATGGTCAGATCAGCTTAGCACTACTGGCGGCGGCGTTAATGTTGTATCCACAGCAACCGGCGTCGGCACTGGCGGACCAAACAAACCTCCAACTCAGGGACCTGGGTCAGGCGTTGTGCCAGCACAAATGAATGGAGCTGGTGGCGGTGGGGATGATGGCAGTGGAAATGCCGGTAGCGGCGCTGCTGGTAGTCAACTACGTCAAATGCAACATCACCAGCATTTGCAGCATTTTTTGCAGCAACAGCAACAAGGTAACAAGGGCGCTGGCAGTGGCATGGTTGTGCCTGGCATGAATCAACTAGGCAGCAAATCACCCAGTTTACAATCGCCTAACACGGGTGGCATACAAGTGACGACACAAATGGGCATGGTCAATTCAATGCCCATGTCCATATCAAATAATGGCAATAACGGCATGAATGCCATACCAGGTAATTCTTCTACAGTCGCAAACTTAAAAAACACGATAAATTCATATATTTCCGTTGTAGGTATGAACAGCATTGCACAGGGAAATCTTGGCAATATGGTCCTGACAAACAGTGGCGGGATGGGGACCATAGGTGGCACGGGCTTGGTCAATACACTGAAGCAGCCTGTCGCTGCCTCCTTGATGAACGCAGTGTCTGGATCAGTGGGTGTGAGCTCCGTATCCGGCGCAGCGCCTAGTCAGGGTATGCACATGCAAAATGGTCCGATGATGGGGCGGATGGTTGGACAGCAACACTTGCTACGTGGTCCGCATCTAATGGGCGCTGGAGCTAGCGGAGGCAGTGGACCGGGTGGTGTTGTTGGCGTCGGTGGCGGTCCTCGGATGCAAAACCCAAACATGCAGCTGGGTAAGTGCCCACATACTAAACATAGTCCCAACATTAAAAGTACTGACAAATGGTTATACGCATCTGTTTTGTATAGGCCAAATAAATAATATGCCTTACGGAGTCGGTAACTATGGTGCACCTAGCAGTAACAATCCGCAGCAGCAGCAACAGCAACAACTACTTGCTCAGCAGATGGCACAGCGCGTTGTAGCACCCAATATGAGCGCGGGCATGCCCCAAGGAAACCGACCAATTGGCACAGTTGTGCCAATGTCCAGTCTGGGTGGAGATGGACCGCCACCTGGCTCAGGCGGACTCGTTGGAAATCCCCAACAGCAGCAACAATTGGCGGCAGCAAACGCACAAATGAATCCCCAGCAGCAACAGCAACCGCCGAGTGCGCAACAAAGTGCACTGGGGCCACGTGCGCCGCAGCCCAATCAACTGTTAGGGCATTCTCAGCAACAACAACAGCAGCCAGGAACATCTCAGCAGCAAGCAATTTCATCAGGAGTGCCTTCGTCTGTTAGCGGACCTGCTCCGGCACCAGGCAGCATGTCTGATGAACGCAAGAAACAAATACAGCAGCATTTGATGTTGTTACTGCATGCTCACAAGTGTAACCGGCGCGAGAACATGAATCCCAACCGCGAGGTCTGCAGTGTCAACTATTGCAAGGCGATGAAAGCCGTTTTGGCCCATATGGCCACATGTAAGCAGAGCAAGGACTGCACCATGCAACATTGCACCTCATCGCGCCAGATACTGCTCCATTACAAGACCTGCCAACGCTCGGATTGCATCATATGCTATCCTTTCCGCCAGAATCACTCGCTGTTTCAGAACGCTAGCGGCGCAGGAGGTGGTCCTACTGGAGCAGCCAACGCATCACCTTTACAGCAGCAACAACAACAGCAGCAGTTAACACAAGGCCAACCACAGGTTTCGCAAAATCCGTCGGGCGTCGGAGTCGGCGTCGATAGCAAGCAGGTGGCACAGAGCACAGGAACTGGCGGCGCACAAAATACGGCAATTGTGTTACCGCAGCAGCAGACGTCCGGCGCAACCAATGTACCTAAGAGTAATACGGACTTGGCACAGCAACAGCAGCAGGTGCAACAACAAGAGCTTCGACGCTTTGAGGGTGTTGGCAGTATAGGCCAAGTTGGGCCGGTCTCAGCTGGGATGTTGGGTGTGCCGGGGCAAGGTATGCCACCCGGTATTCGTATGCAGGGCACTCCATCTGTTCGTGTGCTTGGAGTACAGCCTGGACAAGGTGGTGCAATATCTGGCGGAGTGCCTGTGCCTGGACAAAATGTTTTACCCGGGGCCAATGATGTGACCAGTTTACAACAGCAGCAGGCGCAGGCCGCACAGCAGGGTGGACAACTAATGCTGCAGGGTTGCAATACTAGCACTGGACGCAGGCGCGCGATTCCCAATATGGTTGAACAACAGCCCAATGTGCAGCAAAATGTTCAACAGCAGCAGCAATTGGCCAACATTCCAGCGCCATTGTCGGTCAACGTTGGTTTTAACAATGCCAACTTTGTAGGCGTCGGCGAAAAGCAACAACTAGGGGGTCAGTCGGATCAGATGGCTAAGCTCAAATTGCAAGCTCAATCGCAAGCACAGGTACAGACACACGTCAGCGTAGTGTCAGCAGGCGCTCCAGGTACTGGCAATAGCACAGCTGGTGCTAGCGTGTTGATGCCTGCAGATACCACAGGAGGTGCCAACAGTTCATCAAGTGGATCAAATGCATCAAACGCGGGAGCGGGAAGCGCAGGCAGTGCTGGCGGTGCAGGCGGTGCCCCAGGAAGTGGGAGCGACAGCGAGAAAGACTGGCGCGAATCGGTGACAGCGGACTTGCGCAATCATTTAGTACACAAGCTGGTGCAAGCCATCTTTCCGACATCGGATCCAACTACAATGCAAGACAAGCGCATGCATAATTTGGTCTCGTATGCCGAAAAAGTGGAAAAGGATATGTATGAAATGGCTAAATCGCGATCCGAGTACTATCATCTGCTTGCTGAAAAGATCTATAAGATACAAAAAGAATTAGAGGAAAAACGTCTCAAGCGCAAAGAGCAGCACCAACAACAAATGTTGCAAATGCAACAAGGCGGTCCCAACAGCGGTGTCGTCAATCCTACATCAGTACCCAACAATTCGCTTCAACAACAGCCGGGTCAGGGCGTGCGTCCTATTATCAGTCCAATGGGTAGTGGAGGTGTGGGCCCAAGTGGCATGGTTCAACAGCAGATGCGTCCTCAAGCTCCTGGCATGGGGAGCGGCGCTAGCCAGCAGCAGACGGCAGCCGGACAAGCCAACATGGTGGCTGTAGCGGCAAGTATGCGCAGTCATTCGCCCGGTGGCAATATGCTAGCCATACAGCAACAGCAGCAGCGTATGCAGTTCCCGCAACAGCAGCAGCCTGTTCAAGGCAATATGTTGGTTGGACCATCCGGTCCAAGTCCCGGGGGAATGGTAGCTAATCCAGTGCTATCTCCCTTTAACACGCAGCAGACCATGCAATCAGCTTCGTCAGTTGGTGGTGGCCCAGGCATACTAACGAGTCCGGTGACCGCTCAACAACAACAGCAGCAGTTCATCAATGCCAATGGAAGTTCCGGTGGACAAAGTTCTCAAATCAGCGAGATAATGAAACAACGTCTGCTGCAGCAACATCAACAGCAAGCAAACGCAGCCATGCTATTACCACAGTCGCCCTTTAGCAATGCTACGCCTATCCAGCAGCCGCAACAGGTGCAACAGCAATCGAATGCATTTAGCTCACCCTTGCAGCAAAAGGTTCAGCAGCCACCTGGTAGTGTGCTAAATAATATGCCGCCCACTCCCACCAGCCTGGATGCTCTCACTGCAGGAGCATCTAGCGCTGGTGCTGGTGGCATTGGTGGCGGGACTGTGACAGCCCCAAGTCCTTCGCCTAGTTTCTTGTCGAACGGACCTATCGGCACACCATCGAACAATCCGCCCTCTGTAAGCAGTCTCATGCAGCCGTTAAGTAATCGAGCGGCAACACCGCCATATATACCTACCTCGCCAGTGCCGGCTACCAGCGCTTCAGGGTTGGCAGCCAGCAGTACTCCCGCTTCGGCAGCAGCTACATGTGCCAACAGCGGTAATAGTAGCAATATTAGTAGCACCAGCAGTTCTGTAATCACAACGACAGCGGTTACAGCGGTTGTCAGTACTCCCATAAGTTGTGCATCAGGGGCAACACAAACAACAACGACTGCAACAAGTGGCAATGGAAATTCAACGCCAGTAAGCAGCACGGTGCTGCTGGTGGCACGCAGCAATAGCGAGAACACTGCTACTGGCCGCGTGATGAGCACCTCGAGTAGTTTATCATCACAGATGGCTGCACTGGAGGCGGCGGCGCGTGATAACGACGATGAGACGCCGTCGCCAGCTGGCGCTAATGATACAAATGGGAGCAATGGTGGTGGTAGTAGTGGAGGCGGTGGAATGTCATCAAAAGGTAAACTGGACTCCATTAAGCAGGAGGATGAGATCAAAAAGGAGTTTATGGACGATAGTTGCGGTGGCAATGGCGATAGTTCACAAATGGATTGCTCGACAGGTGGAAAAGGCAAAAATGTAAACAATGATGGTACCAGCATGCTTAAAATAGACCTTAAGTCGGAGGATGGAGCCGCCGGTGACGTGAAGATCAAGTCTGAGCCTATGGATGTGGATGAATCTGCGGTTGCCAGTGGCATTGCTACTGGCGCGAATGGAGATGGTACGTTGGGTGGCGGTGGAAGCGATGGCAAGGATGATATTAATGGTTCTATTGATGGCGTTTCTGCCGGAATCGCATCAGATATCAAAATTAAATCTGAGACCAAACCAATGGTTCCTGAGCCACTCGCACCAAATGCTGGCGACAAAAAGAAAAAATGCCGTAAGTTTAATTTTTTTCGGATATTTACTCTAGCTTTAAGTATAGAGTAGTATGGCCAGATAATGCCAATAAACATCATTTAAAAAGAGACAACAATAGTGTTAAACAAAAAGTTGTTCGAAGGAAGAATACCCAGCAATTGAGATATTTTATCGGGGAGCTAGACGTCAATGATACAAGAATGACTCCTGATGATAAAAATGTATCCTTTATTCTACCGATTAAAACATTTACAATATTTTATTATACCAATTTTCAATGGTAATAAAACTAAGGAGATATTTAAAAAATTCTTTTTTGTTGAATCTATGAATTAAACTTAAGGAGAGATAATTGGCTAGTAGACTGTTAAAAGATACAAGAACACTTAGTCTTTTATTCTTATTTACAAGAAATTTTAAAAACTAATTGACTGCTTTATTACTTGTAGAATTTAACCCAGAAGAGCTGCGCACTGCATTACTACCGACGTTGGATAAACTATATCGTCAGGAACCGGAGTCGGTGCCATTTCGTTATCCGGTCGATCCACAAGCTTTGGGAATACCCGACTACTTTGAGATTGTAAAAAAACCAATGGATCTAGGTACCATCCGCAATAACATACTTAATGGCAAATATAGTGACCCCTGGGAGTATGTAGACGATGTGTGGCTAATGTTTGACAATGCATGGCTTTACAACCGCAAAACATCACGTGTCTATCGTTACTGCACCAAGGTAAGGCTATTGTATATTAAATTATAACGATCGATAATCGATAAAATGTGTTTTAACTTATTGTGAAAATAATAACTACACTACCTAAACATGCTTTTATATGCATATATTTTAAACTTTATTAAAAAAAAGTCCGATTTTTTTTGTTATCGTTGTATTAAAATAAAATGCTTTAAGTGTACAGCTCGGCCAAAATGTGAAAATATTAAATCACGAATGTACAAAAAAGACATTAAAAAATATCCGTATTCCACGCGTTCAAATCTGAAAAACAATTCTAAAGACAAACCTATACATAAAACTGTGAAAAAAAGTTGGCAAAATAACTTGTGAACAAGTTAACGTCCTTGTAGAGAAGAATTCCATGTAAGCTTCTTAGGTATTTCCCATCGTATGGTTTTGGAGCAAAATGTTAGTTTTCTAACACTGTTCCCGTTTTGCTATGGAATATCTTGCGGAATATGATACTGAACCATGCTAAACATAATATGCTACTAAGTTCTACTTTCCATGAGGATAAC
Source organism: Drosophila littoralis (assembly GCA_018903485.1). NCBI lineage: Eukaryota > Metazoa > Arthropoda > Insecta > Diptera > Drosophilidae > Drosophila > Drosophila littoralis. Next base: position 30,255,062 of record JAEIGF010000591.1, read on the forward strand.
GATGCTATATATATAGCTCCTTGAAAAAATCCACTACACGGTGTTCGAGAATTAAAAGGAAGTTAAAAAAGAAGTAACAGTTAAAATATGTTGTCCAAAAAAGTTGATGCAAACCTAATTTCGGGAACAACAATAAGAATTCACAAAAGAATTATAATCGATGGGGCTATACCGGCTTCTAACCCAAAACTGAATCCATCAAAAAATCGGACTTATGATGTCTATATATAGCTATTTCCGTCTGTCAGTCTGTTTTTATACAAACAAGTATCAGTTGTAAAGCTATCATAGGTCATTTTATTACAGGCAGTACATCGGGAAAAAATGAAGTAACTAAATTAATGTAAATTGAATTAATATAGCCCCAACATGTGTACATGCAACAACAATATAGTTTCTGCAATTATAATCCACCATATATTTATGTATTTTTATTATTAACTATAGTTGTCAGAGGTGTTCGAGGCTGAAATAGATCCTGTGATGCAAGCATTGGGGTATTGTTGTGGTCGGAAGTACACATTTAATCCGCAGGTGCTATGCTGTTATGGCAAACAGCTGTGTACGATACCACGAGATGCCAAATACTACAGCTACCAAAACAGGTGAGTTTAGCGCAAGACCGACAGCACATACTTGTCTACATATATACAAGCATACATAACACAATTGCATACATGCACACAAATACAAATGTTTATTTTGTTTCTTCGTGTGATTTATATATGTTATAAATATAATCTTTAATAATGTCAATAGTTGTATTGAAGTTTTAAACAGATTCTGTTGCAACCTCATATTACCTATTCAATTCTGAAAACTTCGAAAGAAAAAAATTAATAATAAGAAATCAAGAAGCGGCATATATAATTATCTGACACAGTATATTTTTTTTAATAGACTGGGTAGTGGTTATTCAATAGCATAGTTTCGTTCAAAGGAGAGTTTAATTTGATGCGGCTTTGCATGCCACCATGCGTGTGGTTAAAACGGTGCAAACAAACTCGTCTGCACAAGCACTAGGGGTCCTACGGTCTAAATTTCAAGTCTAGCTCTTATAGGTTCTGAAATCCATAATAGCTGAGCGATTATGTTTTCTTATGCATGTGTTTTTATTTTGCATCGTCATATTTGTATATTTAAAATAAAGTACATAAGCTTTCCTAATCTGTCACGCTTGCAAAATGCGCATCTGTATAATCTTTGCAGTCTATTTAAAAAGCCAAACCAAAAACCATTATACTATTTTCACTTTGTGATGGTAGACTGACTTTAGAATCTAAAGCTTAGATTTGTACATTCTTTGCCAGTCGTTTGAAGCTTAAGCTCCCTATTGTATATTGTAACGCATTATACGAGGAAAAACATCGAATCAAGAAAAATCGAAATAAAACTTGTGTGTGTACGCAATCATACAAATGTGTTTACTTGCATTTAAATTGACTTTCTTTTATACGTATGTATGCATATTTATTATATGTCATATTTAATTGTAACAATTCCTATAAAAAAATTTTAAATTATATCATTCGGGTACATTTGATGTTTCTGATATATATATTTTCATATGCATATTCTATGTTTCTAATGACAAATACTTGGATTTTTATATACCCTGAACACATTAAAAATGGGTAAAAGGGATATAATGTTTTTGTGCAAAATGTAAATGTATGTAACAGGCAGACGGAAGCATCTCCGACCCCATAAAGTATATATATTCTTGATCAGCATCAATAGCCAAGTCGATCTAGCCATGTCCGTCTGTCTGTCCGTCCGTCCGCCAGTCCGTCCGTCTCTCCGTCCGCCAGTCCGTATGTATGAACGCAAGGATCTCAGAACCTATAAGAGCTAGAGAAATTTTAGATGTAGGTGCTCCTAGTTCCTACGCAGATCGAGTTTGTTTCCGATAATCGATAACTTACTCCGTTTCCAAGCAATCGATAAAAATCGATATCCACATCCTGTTTTTTAGCAAATTGGGTAAATAATAAGAGCTAGAGTCACCAAACTTGATATGTTGCTTCTAGAATATTATATACATACATATATAAGTATCTTTCATTTTATTCCTATCGCCACCTCCCCGCTACCACCGCAGAGCTATAAATCAAGTTAATAACCCAACTTGTATTGCCAACCAATTTAAGCCACAATTTAAATGCAATTGACTTTTTGAGAATACACCAATATTCTATGGTACAATAAAATATACTGTAGAACATTTTATTAAGATCGGTTTTTGTTTTGTTTTTCGGTATTTTGACTGCGCACGTGCTTGCGACTCAAATTCCAAGAATTTCTGTATACATGTACACACACAAATTCATGCGCGTCTTATTCGAATTCTGTCAACAGCATTGCAATTGCGATTGTTTTCTGTGCTGCTATTTTTATTTTATTTTTTTCTCAACAAACTCAATTATTAGTGTGACTGTTGAGTAGAGGCAGTGGCAAGTGGTGCGGTCTGTCGCGAGTTCGAGCCCTACCGGGGAAACTATATTTTTTTTTGGCTGTTGTGACTGCTGAGTAGAGTCGGCAGCAAGTAATATAGTCAGTTGCAGGTTCGAACCCAGCCAATGGAACTTTTTTTAATTTATCTTTATTAATTCAAACGAGCTGCATTTGGTGTTGGAATAAGAGGTTTCAGGGTATTCCCTAGTCGGGAGCTCCCGACTAGAACCTCTTGTTTATTATTATTTTTATATAAAAACAATCAACAATACAAATCTTTTGTTTTGCTATATAATTTATGTTAATAATGTACTCTGCATCAATTAAAATTATAAAACTATTTTGCATGATTGCGTACATATAATACCTCAATATGTACACGGTTTACTTGTTGTTGCTGTTTGTATGTGAAATTTTCGTTTTATTTCTGCTTCATTTGACTCTCATTTCGTAAATCGTGCGTATTATCAATTGTCCAATTGTCATCGCCTATTGCCATTGCTCATTGCCATCAACTCGTAAATTGTTGCCATGAAAATCACAACAGTCTAAAGGAATACGGTGTTGCCTCAAATAGATACACGTTCTGCCAAAAGTGCTTTAATGACATACAAGGAGACACTGTAACTCTGGGCGATGATCCACTTCAGTCACAAACGTAAGCATATAAGTTAATCACTAAAATCAAAATAACAAATAAGCTAATATTATTAATATCATTAGCCAAATTAAAAAGGACCAATTCAAAGAGATGAAGAACGACCATTTAGAGCTGGAGCCCTTCGTTGATTGCCAGGAGTGCGGACGCAAGCAACATCAGATCTGTGTGCTTTGGCTTGATTCAATATGGCCGGGCGGTTTTGTATGTGATAATTGTTTAAAAAAGAAGAACTCAAAACGAAAGGAAAACAAATTCAATGCCAAGCGATTGCCTACTACCAAGCTGGGTGTGTACATTGAGACACGTGTAAACAATTTTCTAAAGAAAAAAGAAGCTGGCGCTGGTGAGGTGCACATACGAGTGGTGTCTTCTTCGGACAAATGCGTTGAGGTTAAACCTGGCATGCGGCGTCGATTTGTTGAGGGCGGTGAAATGATGCAAGAGTTTCCATATCGGGCAAAGGCCTTATTCGCCTTTGAAGAAGTGGATGGAATTGATGTCTGCTTCTTTGGTATGCACGTGCAGGAATATGGTTCAGAATGCCCAGCGCCTAATACTCGACGCGTCTATATTGCTTACCTCGATTCTGTGCATTTCTTTCGACCTCGCCAATATCGCACTGCAGTTTACCATGAAATATTACTCGGTTATATGGACTATGTGAAGCAGCTGGGCTATACGATGGCGCACATTTGGGCGTGTCCACCCTCTGAAGGCGACGACTATATATTTCATTGTCATCCGACTGATCAGAAAATACCTAAACCGAAGCGTTTGCAAGAGTGGTACAAAAAGATGCTCGACAAAGGCATGATTGAGCGCATCATACAGGACTACAAGGACATACTTAAACAGGCCATGGAGGATAAACTTGGATCGGCCGCTGAATTACCCTATTTTGAGGGGGATTTTTGGCCAAACGTACTTGAGGAGAGCATTAAAGAACTGGACCAGGAAGAAGAGGAAAAACGCAAACAGGCCGAGGCCGCCGAAGCTGCTGCTGCTGCCAACGTACGTTTTTAAAATTAACAGTTAGAACTTAATTAACTTTTGGTAATTCATAATTTTTAATTTTGTAAACAATGCAGCTTTTTTCCGCTGAGGACAACGAAGTCAGTGGCGATGGCAAAAAAAAAGGACAGAAAAAGGCCAAGAAGTCCAACAAATCAAAAGCAGCTCAGCGCAAAAATAGTAAAAAGTCCAATGAGCATCAGTCCGGAAATGATTTGTCCGCCAAGATCTATGCAACCATGGAGAAGCACAAGGAGGTTTTCTTTGTCATACGCTTACATTCGGCCCAGTCAGCAGCAAGTCTGGCTGTAAGTCTTACAGTTTTAACTTTAACCACATTAATTGACTTGACTCTATGCACATCACATGTTTGCTTAAACCATTTTAATTTTTGTACCCAGCCCATACAAGATCCTGATCCGTTGCTCACCTGTGATCTGATGGATGGACGTGATGCATTCCTGACACTTGCCCGTGATAAGCACTACGAATTTTCATCATTGCGACGCGCACAGTTCTCCACACTATCAATGTTGTACGAGCTGCATAATCAGGGACAGGACAAGTTTGTCTATACCTGCAACAACTGTAAGACGGCAGTAGAGACGCGCTACCATTGTACCGTTTGTGATGTAAGATCGATTGATATATTTTCAAAAGTCTAAGCTCTCTAAATAATTAATTTGTAAGCATTATCTGACTTATATTATTTTTTTTGGTTGTAGGATTTCGATCTCTGCACGGTGTGCAAGGAGAAGGTTGGACATCCACATAAAATGGAAAAACTCGGCTTCGATCTTGACGATGGCTCGGCTCCGGCTGATCTTAAGCAGGCAAATCCTCAGGAGGCACGCAAACAGTCCATTCAACGATGCATTCAATCTCTGGTACACGCGTGTCAATGTCGTGATGCCAACTGCCGTTTGCCTTCGTGTCAAAAGATGAAACGGGTAGTCCAGCATACAAAGAACTGCAAAAGAAAGACAAATGGTGGCTGCCCCATATGCAAGCAGCTGATCGCCCTATGCTGTTATCACGCTAAGCACTGTCAGGAGCAAAAGTGTCCAGTGCCCTTCTGTCCTAACATTAAGCACAAACTAAAACAGCAGCAGCTACAGCAAAAGTAAGTAACTAATAGAAATATTTGTATTTGATAGATTTAGTGCAATGATTTCCATGAATGATAATAATTGCATTGACTCACAAGGTTTTCGCTAATCGTAAAATGCTTCATTTACTTAGAGCTTCAATATTAGAATCATTAGACGCAAAATCAAGATCATTGATCTTCTACAATATGAATGCAATGAGGCAAATGAAGTTTAGAACGCGAAGTACGAGCTCAAATATTCGAAAACTTGTCTTGTTTCCATTTGCCTGTGGCAAGTTTTGTGATCGAAATTTTAGATATCAGTTTATCATTTATTTTCTGCCCGAGGAAAATTTAATTATGCCTTTATCTGGAACTTAACAACTGGTAAACAAAAAAAATTTTCCTCCAATTTACCACAGTTGGGGATGGAATTTCCAAACGTGGTAAAACACGTATTCATTAAGCTCTTATTAAGGGCTGTAAGAAAAAGTTTGAAGCTAACTTAAAACTTCGCCCAAAAGTCCTTGATCCATGTTTTCCACCCAGGAAGCTTGCATTTTGTTGAATACGTTTCAAATAATTTTTTATAAAGATTCTTACAATTTGAACCCGAAATATCCCCCACATAAATCTTTGACCCCCAATTCCACTAAGAAGGATTGGGTTATCAGTCAGTCAGTCAGTCAGGGCAAACAGTTTTACATGTAAAGATAGCGACACTAAATTTGGTATGGAGACTCTCCTATAGCATACACAAATACAGAAAATTATTTTTTGTAAACCTGTCCACGTTTCCCCGAAATTTACAAATACATTAAAAGAGCTATAGTCTTAGAATTTGGTATTTACACTCATTTATTTGGATGCTATAATATAAAGATTGGGCAGCATTTCCCACAGCGTTAAGGAAAGGGGGAAGCAGCGCAGCCGTAGCGTAGCTAGGAGAATCTCAAGAATTTTTTTTATAACTCAACATATAACTGTCATTATCAAAAGATAACTAATTTGTATTACATTGCTACATAACGGAGTTTTTATCAATTCGATATCGACCAGATCTTGGCCATATTCTACGTAATGATGCTGATAATTTCTTAGTTTTCTTATGAGTTTTGTTATGATATTACTGTATTTTATCATTTTTTGCCGCGCCCAATTTTGTATTTTCAAACTAGGACAATTTTCCACCCACCGAAAATGTCATATATGCCTTCAATGAATTTGTGTACAGCTATTGGAAAGAGTGTTTAAAGCGAATCTGTTAAAGATAAAATTGAAACAATTACCATACACCGCATTGATCAACATTGGGGGTGGATTTTCCAATGTCGCTTAAACTTGGGCTTATTGATTTCCTTATAAGCATTCAACACTTGAAAGTTCGCCCATACAACCTTTGATTTCCATTTCAACCCAGGGTGCAGTTTCCGGATGGGATTTTGATCGTATAATGAAGCTTGCAATTGTCAAGCTTGGTAAATTAACATTTTATTCAGAAACACTTTACCGACAATAGTTTTAATAAGATAAATTCACTAATCATACAATAACCAAATCTTATGCTTAGTGACAAAGTGATTCGATCCGTCGACTCAGATTGTACTACGTGCACTGAAATTATTCATCTTCGATTCATAAAAGTGGATTTTCAGCTAGACTAGTTGGCATAGGAACAGGTAGATCAATAGACAGACAGGTATAACGTGTGTAATTTATGGTTTTAAAGAATATGCATCTTGACAGTTCTTTAAAGGCTGCTGAGCCAACAGATTGATTATTTTTATACCATTGTGGAGGAAATACGTGTTTTGTCATGAAATGTGTAACATAAAAGGAGACATATCCGACCCATAAAGTATACACATATATTCCAGATCAGCATCAACAGCCGAGTTGATATAGCCATATGTTTGGTTGAAGGCAATACAAATGCCGTAAGCTATAGACGCCATGGAAACGATTGGTCGGAGATTATGCTTTTGCATGAAAAACACTTCTTTTTTTTTAAAGATATAAAACTCTGTATTTTTTAGCATATTTATGCAAAATCTTATCAACATCAGACCACTATATTATCGATCGGTAACCAAACTCGGCATTTGTTAGTATATATTTGCAAAATCTTAGCATCGGACCACTACATCATATAGTTGCTATAGGAACGATCGGTTAAAAAGGTTATTGTATGATAACCTTTTTTTTATTAGGAACGTTACCATAGGAACGATCAGTCGAGGAGTGTGTTCTTTTATTGTCAATAATCAGTTTTCCGAGATCTTTTTATCAAACTCAGCACTTACGATCTTTAGTATTCTTACATCTGCAAATGTCTACAATGGTATTACATTTTCTTTTCTCGTTTGCTTTTAAACTAGCCTGAAAATTGTATCCATATATGTGTATATTATTTTATTACACATACTTCATTTGGTGTATCTAGTTATTATTAGCCTCAAGTAGGCGTTCCTTTATATTCAGACTAAACGAAGCAATTGGTGGAAGACCGATTTATTTTATTACAAACACCTTTTCTTACCTATTGTTTTTATATGACCAAAATGTTATAGAGGTCCGATTTTAAACAAGTTAGACTGATATGAGCATAAAATAGTTTTTTTTTCTACCAATCGTTCACATGTCAGCTATATAGTATACTAGTCTAACGTATGCATGCATGCATACATATTGAACAACAACATTTTTCATAAGACACCAACAGGTTAAAATTGTACATTTCATTAAAACTCGAAATTCCTTATTCCAGACTGCAACAGCAACAATTACTGCGTCGCCGCGTCGCCCTCATGTCCAGAACCGCAGCTCCTACTGTTTTACCCGGACCAGCAGTAAGCGGCCCTGTAGTTGCAGCAGGTGGCGTCGGAGTTGGTGTGCCAGTAGTGGGCATGTCTGGTGTGGCAGTCAGTCAACAAGTGATGTCCGGGCCGGCTGCCATATTGCCAAGTAGTGGCGGTGGCATGAGTCCATCCACAGTGCCGGTACCGTCTCCGGTTTCTGGTGCTGTCATCGCTGGTATGACCTCGCCACATCCACACCAGCCAGGCATTGGCATGAAGCCCGGTGGTCACTCGCCGTCGCCAAATGTGCTACAAGTTGTCAAACAGGTGCAGGAGGAAGCAGCACGCCAGCAAGTGCCGCATGGCGGTAGCTTTGGGAAAGGCGTGCCAATGGCTCCACCTGTTATGCAACGACCCATGGGTGTAGGCGTACCAAACCAAGGCGCGATGGGCGGCATGGTCGGCAATCAGCTTACTGGAAATGTGGGCGTGGTACCCGGTGGTGGACAGATGCCCAGTGGGGGAAATTGCAACAATGTTTTGAATTCTAATAATCTACTACCAATGGATCAGTGGGGTGGAGGCGGTGGTCCACAACAACGCTATGCCAACAATACGCCCAATCAGTCAGGAATGCGTCAGCCAAACCAACTGATGCAGCAGAATCTACAGCAACAACAGATGTTGGGCTTACCATCTAATCAGCTGGGTGTCGGTGTTGGAGTGGGTGGCGGCGTTGGTGCTGGTCAGATGCCCGTAGTAGGAGCTGGCGTCAGCATGGGCGGCGGCGGAGCAACTCATGGCATAGGCTTAGGTGCGCCAATTGGTGCTGCAACCTCTGGAGGCGGTGTTCGCCCACCAGGCGCACAAGGTGTAGGCGGCGGTGGAACTGGAGGGGCGGGGCCGAACATGGTTAATGGACCGCCACTCAACACGCAAACACTAGCCCAGATCATGCAAAAGATCAAAAACAATCCGACCAATGAGAGTAATCAGCACATACTGAGTATACTAAAGCAGAATCCGCAAATAATGGCGGCCATCATAAAGCAGCGCCAGCAGAGCCAAATTAATGCTGCCGCTAGTGGAGCTGGTGGAGCCGGAGGCGCACTGCAAGCTGGCAATGGACCACAAACACCGCAGCAGCAACAACAGCAGCAGGTGATGCAACAACAACAAATGCAGCATATGATGAATCAACAGCAGCAGGGACCTGGCCCTGGACCACAGCAAATGGGACCCGGCCAACAGCAGCAAGTCAGCCTAATGCAGGCTGCACAACAGCCGCAACAGGGACCTCCGCATCAGCGCATGGCCAACATGCAGAATACAGCTATGATGCTGCCAAATTTGCCGCCGGGCATTACCAATCAGGGGGGCATGGTAAGTAAAGTATATATTAATACTCCCTCTCAAGCCGTGTCGCAATTTGAACTTTATCTTTGGCGTAATAAAACTCACAGAGTTGATAGAGTAGCAGAAGAAATTATGAGTGGTAGTTATTCAAAACAAGCTGGTATTTATTTATTTACCTTTATTAAAAATACAATAGTTACAAAAAATAAACCAAATCGACTGTCCACAATCTTAATGACATAGGCATAAAAGCGGCTATTGCTCCTTATGGTGTAAACTTTGATTAAGTAAGCGCAGAAAACTAATTTCTGCATGATCATAAAAAAATTTGGCTGCAAATTGAGCGAATTAAAGAAATTAATACAACTTATAACGAGAAAGAAGGGCTATCTTCGGCATGCCGAAGATCTAATACCCTTGCAGACCCAACCTTTTAATGCCGAGAAAATGGTTAAGGCCGAGTTTGGTCAAGGTATATTGATAAACAAAAAAAAAGGCTTTTAATCAAAAACCGATGTAAATAAGATTTTGCAAAAATGAAGGGAGCATAGTGAAATGTTTAAATGCCGTGTTTAATCGAAAAATCATGAAAAACAAAAAATGCTCCATACAAAAACTTAATAATAATATGATATAGTGGTCCGATCTTAATAGGATTTTGCATATATGTGAGGAGCATAGTAAAACTAATTAATGACAAGTTTGGTCAATATATTGTAAAACACAAATTTTTTTTTTCATACAACAACTTAATTTTTGACTGCTCGTTCCTATGGCAGCTATATGATATAGTGGTCCGATCTTAATAGGATTTTGCATATATATGAGGAGCATAGTAAAACTAATAAATGCCGGGTTGGTCAAGATATCTTGAAAAACAAAGTGTTTTCTCATACAACTTAATTTTCGACCGATCGTTCCTATGGCAGCTATATGATAAAGTGGTCCGATCTTAATAGGATTTTGCATATATATGGGGAGCATAGTAAAACTAATAAATACCGAGTTTGGTCGAGATATCTTGAAAAACAAAGTGTTTTCTCATACAACTTAATTTTCGACCGATCGTTCCTATGGCAGCTATATGATGAAGTGGTCCGATCTTAATAGGATTTTGCATATATATGCATCCCCATATATATGGGGAGTATAGTAATACTAATAAATACCGAGTTTGGTCAAGATATCTTGAAAATATATATATGGGGAGTATAGTAATACTAATAAATACCGAGTTTGGTCAAGATATCTTGAAAAACAAAGTGTTTTCTCATACAACTTAATTTTCGACCGATCGTTCCTATGGCAGCTATATGATAAAGTGGTCCGATCTTAATAGGATTTTGCATATATATGGGGAGCATAGTAAAACTAATAAATACCGAGTTTGGTCAAGATATCTTAAAAAACGAAATGTTTTTTCATACAAGAACTACATTTTCGACCGATCGTTCCTATGGCAGCTATATGATATAGTGGTTCGATCTTAATAGGATTTTGCATACATATGAGGAGCATAGTAAAACTAATAAATGCCGAGTTTGGTTAAGATATCTTGAAAAACCAAATGTTTTTTTATACAAAAACTTAATTTTCGACCGATCGTTCCTATGTCAGCTATATGCTATAGTGGTCCGATCCAGCTGGTTTTGACATATGTGCTGCGTGCAACAGAAAAAGGGACTTCTGCAAAGTTTCATTAAGATAGCTTAAAAACTGAGAGACTAGTTCGCATAGAAACAGACAGACGGACAGACGGACATGACTATATCGACTCGGCTGTTGATGCTGATCAAGAATATATATACTTTATGGGGTCGGAGATGTCTCCTTCTATGCGTTACACATTTCTCGACAAAATTATAATACCCTCTGCAAGGGTATAAAAAGCTGAGCTTTTAGTTTTTAAATATTGCCATTGTGGATTCGTTGTACTCTTTTACAATATGAATTTTCGAAATCGGTGAGTCACTCACAACCTAAGAATTGTATGATGCATTTCTGAAAATGCGTTCGTTCATCAAATGTATCTGTCCTAAACCTATTATTTTACGTTGAGGTAGTTTGGGATACGGGCTTATCAAAATCGGTGAAACATTATATAAGCTTAACAGTTTTTGGACGAAAAGAACTCTTCCTGGAGGGTGAATTTCTCGAAAAGTGTTAAACGCGTTTCCAATGTTTTTTTCAGAATAACATTTGAAAGTGCGTTTACAGCTGAAAGACAACAACAATTCAACCGATTTCCAACAATTTTTAACCTTGCGGGAAGAATTTTCCAAAAGTTTTCAGGATGTGGGTTGATCATCAATCAGTCATCACAATCTCTACTTTATCTGAATTTGTCATTTACTGATCATATGCTTTCTCTTTTGCACAGGTGCCAAACCAAAACTGGACTAAGATGCGCTATATGCAAATGAATCAATATCCGCCACCATATCCACAACGCCAACGCGCTCCACACATGGGCGGTCAACCGCAATTTCCAGGCGGCACAACTGGCAACTTTAATGCAGGAAGTGCTGGAAATGTTACTGGTGTACAAGTAGCCGGTACAACTGTTGGAAGCGGTGCGGCTGGAACCGTCTCTGACCAATACTCCATGGCCAATGCAGCCGCCTCTAACATGCTGCAACAGCAGCAGACCGTCGGCGGTGCAGGGGTTAAGCCTGGGCCACAACAGCAACAACAACAACAGATGGGTGTCATCCCACCAGGAATGCAGCAACAGCCTATGCAGCAACAGCAACAACAACAGCAAATGATGCAGGTTGTAGCCGCTGGTGGTGGGGGTATGACAAGTACAAATCCTCAAAATGCGCTGCCCGGCGGCAGTAGCGGCCCAACTGGTCCCGGTGCAAATGTGATGGGCCCACCAACACCGCATACATTGCAGCAGCAACTGATGCAGACGGCTCGCTCCTCTCCACCGATACGGTCGCCACAGCCAACGCCTTCGCCGAGGTCTGCTCCATCCCCACGCGGTCCGTCTGCATCACCGCGCGCGCAGCCGTCGCCGCATCATGTAATGAGTAGTCATTCACCGGCACCTCAGGGGCCACACGATGGTTTGCATAATCACGGCATGCATCATCAGTCACCGCTGCCGGCCGTGACTCAGGATGTGGGCGTTAGCGGTGTCAGTGTTGGTGTTAATGCTGGTAACGTGGGGAATGCCGGTGGCTCTCTGCCTGATGCCTCTGATCAGCTGAGCAAGTTTGTGGAGCGGCTCTAGTGCAACAACATCGCCAATGGCAACGGCAATGACACCAACAACAAAATCAGCAACAACACCTATAAATATAACGTACAAACGCAACAGTCATCGCAGTCCCATTACTTTTGATGCTTGGCCTTGTCGTTTGTGCTCTTATGCTGAAGGTGTTGATTCTTCTGCATTAGGTGGTTATACAAATTACTACAAAAACATTGTGTGTTTATCATTATGTATTAATTATGTACTTTCTTATGTAGAGATATGTTTACTATCAGCTATCGGCTGTCAACTATTATGTAATTTAGTTTATTTTTGTTTCTGCGCCTCAGGTTGTGTTGACATTTTGACATGCATTTGCAGGAGGATTGCAACCACGCGTTTATATACACCTTTATTTTTAAATTTATAACTTAAAAAGAGCACAGACAGCATCCATAATTGCAAATGCAAAATTGTAATAATGATTCTGATTCTTATGTACCATATGCTCATCGTAGGGGCGAAAATATTTTTTTTATAATTTACGTATTCAAAAACTTTTCTATCAATGTTGAGTGCAATCGATTAGGAGACTTGCTCGAAACTTTGGCAAATGGGTAATATATTTTTTGTAGACGTAAAACGTTCAATTATGTTTTCTCTTTAGTATGCAAAATATATACAACACAATATAAATATATAATTCTAAAGATGCTGGAAGTAAACGAAAAGCAGAATGTAACAGAAAATAAGGAGAAAATAGTACATTATATTATATCTAAAGAATAGTACATTAAACCTAGTACATTATTTCATTATACATTTTATTTATTTAAGTCGTTTATACAACGTAAATTCGATTTGAACTACATGTCTTAAATCAACAATTTCAATGATGCAAATAGTTTTGAAGCTAATTTATTCTTATTTTAAAAAGTTAATTTTTTACCTAACTTTAAGTCAAAAATTGATCATTCTAAATCAAGAGACACGCAACAAACAACAAATAATAAATCCATGTGTTAGGACTATCATAACTTTCGAAAGAATATAGACTATATAAACGCATGTGTACAGTGTTTTACGGCTACCAATTCATAAGCTTAGCGGTTGTCAGTTTAATATCTGCTCCTTATAGGAGCTTTAATTGGGAACACGTTTAGAAAATACTTTTTATTTAGATACCGTTTTACAAATCGCTTCATTTTTTTTTATCAGCTTCCAATTGACATACAACAATAAGATTAGTAGAAGATGCAACTAAAACCCCAATTAAACTAACGACCAAATAAACCACATACAAACAATTTAGGCAGTAGTCAAAATTAATTAAACATTTTTCAGGCTCCTTCATCACGTAAAGTTAGCCGTGCTTATGTGCGGTATTTTACTTATGCTTTTGTTTTTCATACGCATATACATGTACAATACATTTTTGCTATCAATTGTAAATACATACCCTAATTTATTTAGTATTTCATTTTGTGATAGCTGGTAAAAGAAAAACAAGAATCATATTTAAAAACATGGGTTTTAATTTAATTTAATTTTATTTTCGGTGCCTCGTTCACATTTGTCACTGAAACCGAAGGCAGAATATAAAATGTTATTATATTAAATATTCAAATTTTAATAAATGCTATTTATTAAAGCTAGGCACATAAATTTAGCTGTAGGGAGCTAGTTGTAAGGCGTACACTATTTACTAGGTTATTAACATTTAGATTGTAGTCTACATTTTTTATAAGCTTTGGAATACGCATATTTTTTACAAGAGTTGCCGCCGCCCAACAATCGTAGAGAACGAGAGAGAGGGTTAAACATTTGTAAATTATAAACACCTACACATACACATAGATACAAATGCAGCGTATATATTAACATTTGTTTAAGTCGAAATGTAACTGCACATAACAAATGCCTTCACAAATGCGTTAACAGAAGAAATCGAACATTTAATGTATAAAGTATACATGCGTGTAAGCCTTGTACGTACATTGCTGTATGGCACGTATAAAACAGATCCAATGGTCTAGTTAATAGCCTTGCATACATTTAAATGTGTAACCATGAAACCATTCACAATATATATGTACATATACAATTTGTGTTTTTAAATCGTGTAGTTTGTTACCTATATAATATCAATGGTAAAAAAATAACTAAAACAAAGTGGTGTCTGTGCTTGTGTTACTGCCGTTAAACGTTCAAATGCGCCGCACAAAAAAAAAAAAAAAAAACAATTAATTGAAGGGAAAGGCGATTCAGCCGTCTCCTTTAGGCCCTTGTAAAAAGATATAGATATAAATAAAACGAAACAAAAAACATGACGCTGCCTTTTAACAGCGGTTGCTATGACGCGCTCGGTAAGTGCGCAGGCACAGAAAAAAAAATTATACATCAGCAAAAAGATAAACTGGCAAGCTCCGATATTGGCCTTCTTTCTGATTTTGTTATTTTTTCGTCAGCAGCAATGACTTGTGCGAGCGCGAGTCCGTGTATGTGTGTAGATTCCTACATGGAAGAAATTGTAAAATAAGTGTGTAATTTGGTGTCGAAAGTACCGAAAGATAGAAAGAAAGAGAGGAGAGAGAAAGAGAGGGAGAGGGAGACAGAGAAAGAGAAAGAAGGAGGGAGGTAGGGAGAATATTCCAAAACTTTTGTGATTAAAATTATAAATGAAGAGAGGAGCAACACACACACAAGCATTAATTGTGAATATCGCGAACCGAGTAATGACGTAGTGTCTAAGTCTTAGCCTAAAATCAAGGGCGACATCGCCAAATAATAATTCTTAAATATTATATACAACACATGCATATTTGTGTTCATATGCATACTCTATATGAGAGCCGACAAGATAATAAAACGATTGTAAATTTTAAAGATAATTTTATTTGATGGCAAGTGGATGCGATGTATACATTGCTAATTTCGTTTATTATAAAACATGCAATTTCTTAAATGCAAATAACAAAACAAAAATGAAGTAAAAAACACGAAAGCAACCTAGTTAAGTTAAGTGTAAGTCAAGCCTTAGTAAAACTAGTTATAATTACAAAGAAAAAGAAACAAAATCCCTCAATAAAATACAATAATATATAATCAATACAATGGTTACAAAATATATGACTTGTAAAATAGCGCGAAATGAGTTTCTGCATGTATGTATGTATATGCATTGTATTAAGACAAACCATTTCGATATTGTCTTTTATGAATTATTTCTTTAATAATTATTTTTTTCTTCATTGTTTTACCAAACATGTTTTTTTTTTATATTGATTAATTTGCTAATTTGTAACTTAATATACATTTATTAAAAATGATTATACTATAACAACAAAAATATGAATCACAGCAACAACAAACATTGTAATTAACAAAATACTTTGCTAAAAAGTGTAAAATAAATTAAATCTAAAATAAAAATGATGAAATTTAACATTTTTTCCACCAGATGTTTTTTTAATAGTTGGTGTTAGGAGTTCAAAATTATTTGAATACCCTGAGCCCATTGAAAATGGGTATCAATGACCGTCCGTCTCTCCGTATGTATATAACGAGTCGTATATATACGAGTCGAACTCAGAACCTACGTACAACGGCTAGAGACTCGAAATTTTAAACGTAGGTCCACCTAGTGCCCGCGCAGTAAATGATTGTTTCCGATGATCGGTAACCCCGTTTCCAAGAATCGATATCGAACTCCCCTTTTTTTTGAGAAAATCGCTTAGGTTTTAAGAGCTCGAATCAACAAATTTTACAGCAAGCTTCTATAATAGTACATATAGGTCAAGTATCGCCATACCTTCTACCCCGCCATAACTATAAATCAAGTTAATAAACTATTTGTATTGCCCACCAATTTAAGCCACAATTTGTTCAGAATATACAAATATTCTATTGTACAATAAGATCTACTGTTAACAAGTTCATCAAGATCGGTTAGGGCACACAAAAGTTATTAAATAAAACGTCTTATATACATACATATATATTGGCAGCCCACGTGTCAGCGGCAAAACGCAAGAATTTCTGTATATTTATACATGTATTTACATGTATGCATACATGTGTACATACATACACATACACACTCGCTCCTGCTGTTCTTTGTCGTGGGCCGCAGAGCCGGCAGGGAGGGCAAGGCGATGTTGTGAAATCGAAGTGGTTGTGCACACGTTCACACATACGCGCTGCGCGGGCGGCGGATGTCAGGGTGCGTTAAACCAGAGATGACTACATGAGCACAAAGAGAAACGCAGGTGGCACGACTGGTGGTGCACCTGCAAGAATTTGATGGTGAAAACAAGAATATAGCGAATTCGGGCACTCACCTGGATGACGGGGTGATGGCGAGAACCACCTGATGGTATATATCCAATCCTAAGCCTGGTTCAAGTAAGTTGAGCACTTTTTTCGTGGATTTATCATAGCGACATTGCTTATGCTCAAGCACAATGAGCAAGACAAAAGTTCTGGACAGCTGGTTGGTTGTACAGAGCTGCCAACCTGAACCGAAGTGCATGCGTCAACATAAAAAGCAAACACGCGCGAAAGTATGTCACGCTTTTGCAGTCCACAGGAAGACAAGGAAAGATATTGCATGCTTTTAGGCTTTTCACATTGCAGCTGCAGATTCGAGGCAAGAAATGGTACAGAAGGTCACGGATCCAACCAATCGCCGTCAAGGCTTAGGGACCCGGCCAGCCCTACAAACAATCCACGGAGCACACCGCCCAAGAAGAGCAAGGCAATTACCCAGGAGATCGAATACTGGACGAGCTGCTGTTCATGTATCATGGCAAGCAGCCAGCGATGAGGCACATTAACTTGGCCACTAAAAGCATGCTAGCGAGATTAAAAGAGCTGCAAGAATTAGTCAAAACGCAGCTTACGGAAAACCTGTGCATGCGATGCAGCGAAGAGGCCCATAAGCAGCCGAGCCATGCTGATGTAAGCGGCGGAGGCATTCCTAAATGCGACACGGCAACGCAGACGGCAGAGAGCGGTGCAGGCATTAAGCCACCGACAGCGGCGCAAAAATCGAGGAATGAAGATACAGCAAGAAACCGTGTTTTGGCCCCAAGCAAAGTCAAGCCGGCATCAACTCGCAAGCAGCAACGCCTACAGCCGGCAGAGGGCAAAGCACCAACCTAACCGCGAGCGGCAAAAACACCGGATAAAAATACCCGTGAGGCAAAAAGAAAAGGACTAAGGTGAAAGGCAAGCACACCAGGCGGAAACAGCCCAACCGACCGGATGCGATCCTGGTCAAGTGCACAGAGAACATGCCATACGCGGATGTGCTAAAAATTGTGAAAACAGCTCCCTCACTGCAGGCACTGAAAAACAACGTGCAGGGCATCCGCAAATAAGCAGCAGGAGAACTGATCCTCAGGCTCCAGAAGCCATCGGACCCAGATAACGACGAGCTGCATGTGGCAATCAGCAGCGCACTGGCTGGAAAAGCTGCAGTTAGAACCATGCAGGAAACGGTGCAAATGGAGGTTCTAGATATCGATGAGCCCACGACAGCAGATGAGGTCCTCACAGCTCTCTTTGCCTCGGTGGAGTTTCGGAGTGTGGCACGAAAGTCTGGACGCTGGAGCAGCGCTATGGAGCTGCGGACAGGCACCATACCAGCTCACTCAACGGATTTCTCGCAAAGGGTTTGCTAAGGCAAAATGTGGTCGCTTATACGTTCATAGCTGCTACATACCACCAAGCATCCCCCTGGCAGAGTACGCAGCCATCGTTGAAGACATCGCACAGGACGCGCACGGCAAATCTCCAGTGATAGTCGCCGGTGACTTCAACGCGTGGGCGACAGAATGGGTCAGCAGCAGGACGACAGTACGACGGCGGGTCGCTAGTCGATCATAGACCAGACGTTTGCCAGTCCAGACATTGCCCGAGACGCCAAATGGCATGTATCGGATGTATACACCCTCAGCGACCAATTTGCGGTGATAACGGACACCTCTCAGCCAGGAATCAGAGGCAGCAGTAGAAGGCTTCAGCACAAAGATGGACACTATGGACCTGGGAAGACTCCTCCCTAAGGTAGAAGGACTTCTCATAAGAGGCGATGCCAACAGCTCCGCTGACGCGATAGCAGATACTATCACCAATGCATGTGATGCTATACTGACCAAAGTTCGTAAGGGTAGAAACCCACATAGACCAGTTGCCTGGTGTAACGAGGACAAGCCAATGCGCGCAAAGAGTTCTTCGCAGCTAGGCAAAAGAGCCAACGGTCAAGATCGTCGCCCAATTTTGAGCACCATCTGCAGAGCTTCAGAGCCAAGCGGAAATTACTCAAGAAAGCGATCAGACGCAGAAAACCCGATACTTCCAAGAGCTTTGCGACGCTACGAACGCGGAGCCTTTTGGAGTGGCTTACAAGCTAGTCATGGGAAGGTTATGCAGGCATTCAATGCCAACAAACCCGGATCAGCTGAAACAAATAGTTCAAACGCTCTTTCCCCGGCAGCCATATGGAATTGCACCGCAACTCCCAGCAAATGGAATAAACGACTGTGCACCCACCGACGACAATGAGGTACTGAGCATTGCTAAAGGCCGACAAATCCCCTGGACCAGACGGAATACCGAACGGGGTAATCAAAGCTGTCATCTCTGCACACCCCAGAAGCTTCGTGGAGCAGTACAACCAGTGTATAGCGGAATGCACAGTTCTACGTAGTTGGAAGCTCAAGCGACTTGTGCTCACCCCGAAGCCCGGCAAGGAACTCGGTGATCCTTAATCATTCCGCCCTCTGTGTTTGCTGGACACGATGGGAAAAATATTCGAGCGGATAGTTTGCAATCCTTAGAAAGCAAGCTTGCTGAAGTGCACGGAATGTCTGAACGTCAACATGTCTTCAGAAAATACAGGAGCACCACGGATGCCATCAGGGCCGTGGCTGAACTAGCAGAAGGCGCAATCCAAGAAGTACTGCCTAGTCGGTACATTGGATGGCAGGAACGCGTTCAACTCAGCCAATTGGACGAAAATCCTAGAAGCTCTAACGGCCAGACACATCCCGAGCCAGCTTATAAAGTTAGTGACCAGCTACTTCTAGGACAGAGAGTTAACTTATGATACTGAAGACGGTCAGCGACAGAACAGGGTAACTGGAGGCGTCCCCCAGGGCTCTGTTCTCGGGCCGCTACTGTGGAACGTCATGTACGACGGAGTACTGCGCCTTTGCCTAGCAGAAGGCAACACAATCATTGTGTTTGCCGATGATATAGCTGTTGTGACTGTGGCGGAGAAACTCGATGAGGTCACTTTTAGGAGCGGAGCGGCTGTAGACAGGATAATTGAGTGGCTATCCTAGAACGGACTCACGCTAGCGGAGCAGAAGTCGGAGGCAGTTTTAATAAGCAGCAGAAAGATAGAAAGTTGTAGCCAACTGCTTTCGCACAGTATCGGAAGACTCGGCCCTAGTACTGGCAGGCATGATTCCACTTGGCCTAATGACGGCCGAAAGGCAAAGTGAGGGACAACACCATCGAACAGTGGCAAATCAAATGGGATGCGAGCTTAAATGGCAGATGGACCCACAGATTAATCCCAAATCTGAAGCTTTGGCTACAGCGGCGACACGGCGATGTAGACCACTACCTTGCCCAAATATTAACTGGGCATGGATGCTTTAAGGCGTACCTGTTCAGGTTTAAACATGAGGACGACTCCTTTTGCGAGCACTGCGGGCACGGTGTGGTTTTGGACGCGGAGCACGCATTGTTCTACTGCCCACTCTATAGACACGAGCGAGACAAAGCGACGGCAGGCAGAAAGGATCTGTCTCCGGAGATCACTGGCGCGAATGATGGCCACTGAAACTGGATGGACCGTTGCTAACATGGCATCGGCTATAATGAAGGAGCTGCGACGACGGGAGAGGATCCGACGCGGCATCGACTTATGAGCGGCTGATATGCTGCTGTACCCCGCCCTGCGAAGTAGTACTTTGCGGTTGTCCCGCAGGAGCGGACTATAACTTTCTACGCTTCATAAACTATCCTGTCTTTCTCTGATTGTCTTATTTCCCTCTTGCAACTCTCTTGTATACAATCTAAAATGTTAAACATGTTTTCTTTTGTTTTTTTTTTTCCTTTTTCCCAATAAAAAAAAAAAAAAACACACACACACAGACACAAACATACACACACACACACACACACACACACGCACACGCACACGCACACACACACACGCACACACACATACGGGGATGTTCGGAGGGGTACCTCTAGTAGGCGAAAAGATTCTAACTGCCATTAACCTGGCAATGGCCAGATCGATTCCGTTAAAGCACCTCGTAACCTCCGGCAGTGGCCAGGTATCCCCCGGATAGTTGATGCACACCCTTCACGCGTCTAACAGCCTAGATACCTTGATAAGCAAAAATGTTTTTGATACGGCTTAATTTTCGACCGATCGTTCCTATGGCAG
Source organism: Drosophila littoralis (assembly GCA_018903485.1). Lineage (NCBI taxonomy): Eukaryota > Metazoa > Arthropoda > Insecta > Diptera > Drosophilidae > Drosophila > Drosophila littoralis. The sequence goes on from JAEIGF010000591.1 coordinate 30,276,101, forward strand.
CTATATGATATAGTGGTCCGATCCTAATAGGATTTTGCATATATATTAGGAGCATAGTAAAACTAATTAATGGCGAGTTTGGTCAAGATATCTTGAAAAACAAAGTGTTTTCTCATACAACTTAATTTTCGACCGATCGTTCCTATGGCACCTATATGATATAGTGGTCCGATCTTAATAGGATTTTGCATATATGTGAGGAGCATAGTAAAACTAATTAATGACAAGTTTGGTCAATATATTGTAAAAAACAAATTTTTTTTTTCATACAACAACTTAATTTTTGACTGCTCGTTCCTATGGCAGCTATATGATATAGTGGTCCGATCTTAATAGAATTTTGCATATATATGAGGAGCATTGTAAAACTAATAAATGCCGAGTTTGATCAAGATATTATCAAAAACAACATGTTATTCATACAAGATCCTACTTTTCGACCGATCGTTCCTATGGCAGCTATATGATATAGTGGTCCGATCCAGCTGGTTTTTACATATGTGCTGCGTGCAGCAAACAGAGGGACTTCTGCAAATTTTCATCAATTTAAAACTGAGAGACTAGTTCGCATAGAAACAGACGGACGGACATGGCTGCTATATCGACTCGGCTGTTGATACTGATCAAGAATATATATACTTAATGGGGTCGGAGATGTCTCCTTCTATGCGTTACACATTTCACCACAAAATCATAATACCCTCTGCAAGGGTATAAAGAGGAAGGAGGTCACCCGGAAGAAGAGCAAGGGATTGATAAAGGAACAGACGCGACCGGATGCTAAAGTCATCTCGGCAAAAGGGGAAGCGAGCTACTCAGAGATACTGAGGAGAGTTAAAGCGGACGAGAAGTTGGGCGAGCTTCGAAAAGCGGTGACCAAAATAAGGAGGACACAAAAAGGAGAACTGCTACTTCAGCTTAACAATTCGGGAGAGAATACCACAGCATTGGAAGCCTGGTAGGCGAAACGCTAGGCGAACATGCAGAGAACCGGACGCTGTCCCAGAGTTTCTGTTGAATGCAAGGACCTGGACGAGATCACGACCAGAGAGGACATCTGCGAGGCACTGAGGGGTCAAATCCAAATATTGGACATAGCCCCAGAGAATATAAGCCTCCGAAAGGCGTATGGCCGAACACAGGCGGCGACGATAAGACTGCCAGCGAAAAGCGCAAAAAAGGCCCTTTCAGTAGGTTTCCTGAAAGTAGGCTGGGTCAACTCAAGAATCCGCGAGCGGATAAACGGGGCAGATGCCCCGTGATTAGGAGAGCCCTGGCCAACAGAAAATGAAATTTACACATCTGAGCCTCAACCATTGCGAGGCTGCTCAGGCCCTGCTGACGCAATCAATACGGGAGAGAAGTACTGACGTCGCAATAATCTGCGAGCCTTACAAGCCTACCGCTGGAAGTGGCTGGGTGGCAAGTAAATGCGGAAAAGCGGTCATTTGGTCCCTCAAATCACCGCTCCAGGAATTCACAGCAGCATGACGGATTCGTGAGGGCAAAAATTAATTGAATCACCATTTACAGTTGCTACGCACCCCCAAGCTGGGAACTGCGGAAGACCTGCGGGCAGCCAAGCGAGACCTCGAGAGAAGTATGAAACAAAGCAAATATAGTTGCTTCCAGCAAATGTGCGATGAGGCCGATGTAAACCCGTGGGGCACGGCATACAAGGTCGTCACGAAGAAGATCCGCAGCCAGGGAACAACCCGTGTGACCTGCCCTACCGCACTTGCCACTATAGTCGAGGCACTGTTCCCCCAACACCAACGACTGGAAGTAGTCAACGGCTCACGCAGCACGGTACTTGTGCAGAAGGTGTCGGCAGACGAAGTGGTAGTGGCAAGCAAAAAACTAGGCGACAAAAAGGCTCCAGGATCAGATGGGGTGCCAAACAAGGCGCTAAAGTTAGCCATGCTGACGTAACCCGACGCCTTCGCAGAGACATACACTAGATGTCTACTGGACGGGGTATTTTCTAAGAGATGGAAGCGGCAGAAACTAATCTTCCTACCGAAAGGGGGCAAGCCAATAGAGGAACCCTCGGGATACAGGCTAATCTGTCTACTCGACACGGCGGGAAAGGTTCTGGAGAGGATCATGCACAACCGACTACTGAGTGTTGTTGAAGAAAAAAAGGCCCTGTCCAAACAGCAATACGGATTTCGCAAGGCAAGGTCTACGGTCGACGGTTGGACATCCGCAATGCCTTTAACTCAGCAAGCTGGTCACGTATACTGGAAGCCTTTGATCGAATAGGGATACCGTCCTTCCTTTTCCGTATAATATCAAACTACTTGTCCGATCGTGTATTGAGTTATGATACGAATGACGGTGCTAGGAGCTACATGGTCTCAGCAGGGGTCCCACAGGGGTCGGTCTTGGGCCCACTCCCGTGGAATATAATGTATGACGAGGTGCTCAGAGTGCAATTGCCCCAGGAATGCAGAATCATAGGATTCGCAGATGATCTGGCTCTAGTAGTGGTAGGCAAAGAAATAAAAGAAGTAGAAGCGGTAGCGAATGCAGCCATAAGCAACGTGGCCAGCTGAATGCGTGGCGCTAGCCTGGAGCTGGCAGGCCAGAAAACAGTGGCTGTGCTTATCACAAGCCGCAAAATAGTCGAGTTTGCTAGATTTCAGGTAGAGAGCGTTAGCATCGAGTTTAAGGCTTCCATCAAGTATCTGGGGGTCATGTTAGGCAACAGGCTTAGATTCGAAAAGCAGCCAAAATGCAGGCGGCCCTTTCGAGGATGCCACCTAACATAGGGGGGCCCAGGGCAGGTAGATGTGCCTTTGTTCTACTGTATGCAGCACCAATATGGGCATCAGCGGTAGCAAGCCAGAAATGCCTCAGAAGGAAGCTGACAATCCCTTACAGGCTCAACGCACTCCGCGGTATCTCTGGATTCCGGACGGTGTCGGATGAGGCAGCCACTGTACTGGCGTGAATGCCGCCAGTGGATATACTTGCCAATGAAATGGCGAAAATATACGCATGAAGGATAGCGACGGATGATGCTGTCTCAATGGACGTCATCCGGAGGTCGGAGAGAGCAGCATCAATGGCGACCTGGCAGGAAAGATGGAATGCGCCCAACAAAGGAAGATGGACCCACCAGCTTATTCCCAACCTGGAACAATGGACCAACAGACGGAATGGAGAAAAGAACTTCCACCTAACGCAGTTTTTTACTGGACACGGTGGATACAGAAAGTATCTTCACAGGTTCAGGCACGAGGACACTCTAGAGTGCCCGAATTGCCAAAATCTGGACGAAGACCCGGAACATGTGCTGTACTACTGTCCGAGGTATAGAAATACAGTCGAATTTGTGCCCCCACCTGCGGGGCTACTGACGTTCATGCTGGGAGGACAACATAACTGGAAAGATCTGAGCCAAATCATTATAAGCATCCCGAGGGATCTGAGACGATGCGAAAAAGAGCGGCGAAGAACTGAGAACCCATCCCTGCGAAGTAATACTTTGCGGTGATCCCGCGGGGAATGTGGTGTGTGAGTGGGGGGTGAGTTTAGTACGTAGGTGTTGACGGAGTCACCAAATCGTGAATATGGTATCTTACGAAGATTTTCGCCTCCATACCGTAAGCAAAAAAACACACACACACACATTCAGGCGCGTTTTTATTGAATTTTATGAACAGCATTGCAACTGCGACTGTATTGTATTCTGTGCTGTGTGTATGTGCTGCTGTTTTAATTGTTTTTTTTTTCAGTAGCGTTTAGTTGCTGGTTTGACTGTTGAGTAGAGGCGGTTGGAAGTATTGCGGTCCGTTACGAGTTCGAGTACTTTTTGGTAATTTATTTTTATTTCTGCTAAATATGTGGGTTCAGGGTACGTTTTAGTCGAGAACTCCCGACAATTTTTTTTATGGCGGTCGTGCAGAGGCGATGCCAAATATTTCGATTGGTCATGGGTTCGTGATCAGATGAGGGAGCTTTTTTGCCAAATTGACAGATCAAATTTTTCGGTCGCGATTGCAAGGAATTGCCAACATTTATAGTTTTGTTTGAAACCACAATCCACAGTAAACAACATGTGGGAAAAAGTATAAAATATAATTGTTTAAAATCTTTTTTGACTAATGAAGCAGAAATGTTAATACGTCATTTATCAATTACAGACAGCGCATAGGATACTGCATGGGAACGCCTGGTTGAACGATACAACCGACCACGTTGTGTCGTTAACTCATTGTTGGAGGCCTTCATTAAATTGTCCATAACGAAGAATAGCAATGTGGCGGAAGGTAACAGATGGTGCAAATGAAATTGTACGCGGCCTAGATGCAATTGGGCAGACAGGATGCGACTGCTGGATAACGTATTAACTGCTTGCAAGCATAAATCCAGAGTCAAGACGCAAATGGGTGAATATTAGTCAGGATACCATGTCTCGAACAATATATGATTTGTTGGAATTCTTCGACTCACGATGTGAGGAATTCGATTGAGCCACGAGCTTTCAACTGGTGAGCTTGCTGCATGCATCAACAATGACAAGCCGAAGTAGGTGACACGCAATTTTGTAACCACTGAGCATATGTAAAATGTTGTTCATCTTAACATTTGCTTTTCAGCTGCTCGCAAGTTCAATTGCCAAAAGCCCGGTCTTATGTCAGTCCAATGTGGATCATAATATCAATTGACGTTGCTGCTGACGAAGGTCAGGAGCAAAAGGCATCATTTCGGGGCAAAGAGCCACATAGCACTAGCGCCATGCGCAACAACATGTATTTCATCAGTAAGGGTTGAAGCCACACGGGGTTTTAGTAAGATTTACTTGAAATCACTGGTATCAGACTACACATTAGACACTTAGGTGCATATCCTGGGAAAAATCACATAACCATTGGCAAGGGACAATATCGATGCATCTGCACTGGATTCGACGGTATTTGGATGGGTGATCCCTGTCATTACCATCTCGAGAAAAGCAGCTGCTACCAGGCTGCTTACTAATTCCTCCTAAGATTCTGGGAGTTTGAGGACACCAACGCTGACCTGCCACCAGATCCCGAGAATTTAAAGGTGGATTAGAATTTTTGTGACACATTCAAGATATTCCAAGGGGAGGTATATCGCCAAGCTTCCTGTAAAAATGGCGAATACTACTTTTGCAAACACTTTCCAAGGAGCAACAGCACGGCTTGAAGCTATAAAACTCCTTAAAGATACAAACCTGCAATCACGGTCTGTGACTGATTGGTGATCGATGCACAGCCCAAACCGTAAGACCTAGGATCAGTGCCACGGGCAAGGTCGGGCTATACTCGTTAGATTTATATATTCGCAAATCAAAACAATAGCATTAAGATTGTTGCTTAAATAATTGGTTAGTTCCAATCTATTAATTTTTTTCATATATGTGTAGCTTTTAGGTAGTTGCAGCGTCACCCGTTAGTTATGAAATGATATATACCTGATCTGTGAATAGTATTGTAAAAGCTACATGCCAAACTTGGTGAGACATCCTGCTGACATGGCAAGATCGGCAATTGATGCTGACCAAAAATATATATATTTTAAGGGATAGTAAATGCTTATAGATAATCAGCAAAATGCTTATTGAAAATGCAAAGAATACAAATAATTAAAGGGAAAACTTAGTGTACAATTAAAACAAGTAAGAGGTTCTAGTCGGGAGCTCCCGACTAGGGAGTACCCTGAACCCTCTTTGAGGTGGTAGCGGGGAGGTGGCGATAGGTATAAAATGAAAGATACTTGATATATATATAATATTCTAGAAGCAACATATCATGTTTGGTGACTCTAGCTCTTATTATTTACCCAATTTTTATCGATTACTTGGAAACGGAGTAAGTTATCGATTATCGGAAACAAACTCGATCTGCGTAAGAACTAGGAGCACCTACATCTAAAATTTCAAGCTCTCTAGCTCTTATAGGTTCTGAGATTCTTGCGTTCATACATACGGACAGACAGACGGACGGACGGACGGACGGACAGACGGACGGACAGACAGGCGGACATGGCTAGATCGACTCGGCTTTTGATGCTGATCATATATATACTTTATGGGAGGAGATGCTTCCTTCTGCCTGTTACATACATTTGAATATTGCACAAAAACATTATACCCCTTTTACCCATTTTTAATGGGTTCAGGGTATAAAAATCAAAGGTCAAATCGTTGTATTTGTTTCGTGATAGTAAGGGGTGGTCAGTAATTCGACGTACAACTTATTTGCCAAACCCGAAGTATTTAAGCCGTTATTTTCTGTTAACCCATATAAAGTTGATACTGGCTATTCAAGACAGGACAGTTATAAAGATAATATTAAAAGCACAAGTATATTATCCGTATTGAACTGATAGTACTCTATGCAACTTTCAAGATATGAAGGCTGATTTAGTTTAATATATAATAAATAAAACAAAAAAAATGCGTATTAAAAATATTTTCGTTCGTAAAACAAACAAAAAAAAAACAATTTACAAGTTTATAATCAGGCCTTTGATGGATCCACAGCTGGGCTGGCTATAGCCGCAATTTCTGGCACTTGATCAAGCACCTGAGTGGTTGGGACTGGCTCGGTTACTTGATCGGTGATCGGAGCCGCTTTAGATGGGTCAACGTGTGCTGATTTTTTTGGTACTGGCTTGGCGTTGCTGCGTCCAAAAATGGCCTTCTCAATACCCAGAATGGGGGCCTCAAAGGCTAACGTTGCAAAGATGGAGATCGTCAGTGTGATACCAAAGTCATGCCACCACCGCAATATCTGCAACCAGACCAATATAGAGCTAAGAAAAAAAATAAATTTTCGCACTCTTACCGCATCATAGTCTGAGAAGTGGGTATCCGTTTGGAGCCTTGCGGCATTCACCAGCTGTACAATTCTGTGTATGACGTACATACAGTAGCACAGACGGCTAAAGCCCGTGAAGAAACCCCAAGAAAGGAAGTCGTTGATTAAGCCGCCGTGACCATTGTAACAGGCCCATACAATCCAACCAATGGCTAACGCCCAAGAGGTGCGGCTTAGTGGCTCAAACAAAGCGCCCTCAATTAGTGGAGAGTTCGGCGTGTGCGGCAGGATACGCCAGAAGGGACCCCAAAGGTCCGCCAGCATAGTGCCAAAGGCCACTACCCAGCCAATGATTACCCAGTGCTTGGCTAATGGAATCTGTCGTCCACGATTGCGCGTAAACAGGAAGTAGCCAAAGATAACTCCGATCAACCAAGTCGGAATGCGCGTATGCGTCGGGTAGTAAGTTAAGCGCTGTCGTAGATCAACATTATTGTCTTGAACACGAAATAGTGTAAAGTCGTTATGCAAGAAGGTTGCAACGGTGCAGCCGAGACAAAGTAAAGCAAAAATCACAATAGGTATAAGCGCTTTTTTCCCCCATTTATATAATGGTATAAGGAACAGCGGCGACAGGAAGTACAATTGGGTGTCTACAGCCAGGTACCAAGACTGTGAAACGCACTGTAGGGAATAATACAAATGTGACGATTAAAAATCATACTAAGAAAGTAAGAGGCTCTAGTCGGGAGTTCCCGACTAGGAGATACCCTGAACCCTTTTCTACCAACACTAAATGCAGCTCGCGCTACGAGCTTGTTTGCTTTAAATATAATAAATAAAAAAAAAAAATTTTTAAATCAGTTCCCGTAGTAGGATTCGAACTCGTACCAGACCGCACTACTTGCTACCGCTTTTCCTCTACAGCCATACCAAAAATGCATTCCTAATGAAAAAAAATGTGTGTGTGTGTGTGTGTGTGTGTGTGTGTGTGTGTGTGTGTGTGTGTGTGTGTGTGTGTGTGTGTGTGTGTGGTGTGTGGTGTGTGTGTGTGTGTGGGTGTGTGGGTGTGTGTGTGTGTGTGTGTGTGTGTGTGTGTGTGTGTGTGTGTGTGTGTGTGTGTGTGTGTGTGTGTGTGTGTGTGTGTGTGTGTGTGTGTGTGTGTGTGTGTGTGTGTGTGTGTGCGTGTGTGAGTGTGTGTATGTGTGTGTGTGTGTGTGTGTGTGTGTGTGTGTGTGTGTGTGTGTGTGTGTGTGTGTGTGTGTGTGTTATAGAGGGAAAGAAAATACTATTGTACTATACTATTATAGAAGCTACATGTCTTGCTTTTCTCAAGAAACAGGATCTTGATATAGATTTTTTCGATTGATTGGAAAGAGACAAACAAGGAAAACCTACGTTCCATTCAATTTCAAGTCTCTAGCTCTTAGGTTCTGAGATCCTTGCGTTCATACGTACGGACAGACGGACACACAGACGGACGTGGATAGATCGCCGCGGCTATTGATGCTGATCAAAAGTCGGAGATGCTTCCTTCTGCCTGTTACATACATTTCCACAAAAACTTTATACTCTTTTTACCCATTTTTAATGGGTTCAGGGTATAAAAAGATCCCAAACAAGTGTCTTACTTACAATGCTGTAGGGGAAGGCATAGTTTTGCACATAAAGGAGTGTGGCCCACCATGTGTCCGCACAGCGTTGGTCTTGCGTACCCAGCTTAAACCACATGGGCCCGGCACCGGAATAGCGATACAGTGACATAATGTACAAAACCACGACAGCGACAACTGGTGTAAGCCGGATATAGCGATGGAAGTACATCATCGGGATGTTTAGCTTGCCCTTGGTGCGCTCCATCTCTCGAAAAGCGCCCCAGCACATCAATAGGCCAGACATGAAAAAGAATGTATCGACGCAGAGGGAGCCATTCTGTACAAGCATAGAGTAAGGCGTTTCTAACCAGGTATAGTATTTGTTACGATTGATGTGTGGCAAATCGTAGAAAGTCATGTAGCCGTGCCCAAAGACAACCCACATCATACTAAAGCAACGCAGACCGTTTAGGCAGTGGATAACATTTGGACTGTTAATCTTTTTGACAGTGAAAATTTTCGGTGCATTGTGCAGTACCGAGAAGGCTACATAAAGCGGACTTTTAGGTGCTGAATGAAAGAAGGTTTTGATAGATTTCAAACAATTGACGACATGTTGGATAAATATATACTTACCACCCTTGCGGGTCTGCACAAAATCGTAAACGCTGCTGGCTAGCAAGAAAAATATTATCAGCGAAAAAAAAACGCTGCGTGAAGAGTTTCATATTAGTTCGAGTTCAAAGTACGAAAGAATGTTGCAGTCGAAAAATCCCGACTTCGTAAAGTGTGCTCCCAGTATGATACAAAAGTACACTATATTCGTCATATTGTTTAAAAGTTATACTATACCTCGTTATACTTTTCTCTTTTTTTAGAATGCTATCAAATTTAACCATCTGCGTATCTGCGTACAGAGCTACTCAAACTTATTTCGTCTAATGCCTATTTTTAGAGAAAGTATTTTCCAACGCCCTTTAAATTATTTATTTGACCACATTGTTGTACATCCGGATTCTGTGTGTGTTTCGGAAAGACCTATTTAGGGTTTCAAAATGAGTTTGAAGTCGATCGGACGAAACCTTATCTTTCGTCGGTACAACTGTCTAAGCCCATATTTACCAAAAGGCGCTAGAGCTCTTGTAGTGTGCACTTACAATAAATAAGACTTGATCAGAATGTCTAATATTCAGCAAGTGTTCACGATTGTACCTAGGGACTTTAATCTTTCGATATATATTGAGGTATACTACCAGGAAAAATGTTGAAAATGCTCACCTGGGAGTAGGTATCAGACAAGAAGTAAACGTACTTTGTAACTTTAGAATATATTGATGATATAAATACAGGTCACTTGTCACTTTGTGAACCAAAAAAAATTATTTCTTAACAAAAGTTGGCAATTACAAGCTTTGCTATGTGCCTAACCGCAAACTCTTTTCCACATGGGATTAATATAGTATTAAATATCTGTAATAGGACGTGATGTACAAAATCGAGACATATAAGAAGCTTTTACTTTTAGAAAAGAATTGTTAGCCAAACCCAGAATTTTGAACTTGACTATATTCCACGCCCATGAGCGTCATTTTGTTAGTTGCCAATTACTATTATAATCTCTACTGGCATAAAAACAATCGATTGGAAATTTAGCTTGAATTAATGATAACACTGATAAGCATAGAAATTAAATAGAAATAGATATAGATATAGATATAGATATAGCTATAGATATAGATAAAGATATAGATATAGATATTGATATAAATATATAGATATATAGATATATGTTATATATATATATAAGTATATACATTTATATTTTTGTGTTAATGTTACTCACATGGCAAATATATCCACACCGCGAAATTCGACCGGCGCATCATATTTACACCATTTTTCCTGAACCATTTGAAAGTCAAGATCGATGACATTATTTCCATAAAACTGTGAAATTGCGTACTTAAGAAGTGAATCGGTTTTTTCAGCACTGCATGAGCTGGGCACACATAATCCTAATTCAAAGATCTGAGGATCCGTTTGCTTGTAACTAATGCGAGAAAATTCCTCATTGCGGCGCTTTACTTTGCCGTAGAACTGGGTTATATTTAAACGTGCCAAACAATACTGGCCACGTAAGTCATTGCCGTAGGTTGCTGACGCTGCTACGCACTCTTCGTATTGGCCCATGCTGATGAGATGGCCCCAAAAGAAGCCGACGGGCAGGCGACCCCAAGTATCCGGGACTAAACAAATAAAGTTGAATTTATTCTAATTATTTTTTAGTCAGAATAATAAATATAAATAACCAAGCGGGTATTACGTGCCATAGCCATAGCCATGATACCATGAACCCATTATAAGTGCATAAAATGTGTATAATATTTTGTGCAAATATATGCAACAGGCAGAAAGATCATATATACTTCATAAAGAACATTTATTCTTGGTCAGCGTCAATGGCCAAGTCGATCTAGTCATGTTCGTCTGTCTGTTCTACATCCTGTCCGTATCCATTAATGCAAGTATATAAAAACTTATTAGAGATAGGGATTTGAAATTTCGAAAGTAGGTTTTACTACTAACCGCGCAGCACAAGGTTGTTTTCGATAAGCGATAACTTTTCCTGTTTCCAAGCAATCGATTAAAATCGTCTGTCCATCCGTCTGTCCGTCCGTCAGCTTGTATGAAGGCAAAGATCTCAGAAACTATAAGACCAAACTTGACATGCGGTTCCTTGAATAGCTTTCCTTTTATCGCCAAACCACACATGTGCTGCTATTTTAATTCGTTCCACCTAGTCGGGAGTTCCCGAGTCCCGGGAGTTCATGTTTTTAGCTCTTATTTGTTCTGAGATCCTTGCGTTCATATGTACGGACGGACGGTCAGAAATGGCAAGATAGACTCGACTATTGATGCTGATCAAGAATATATGTATAAACTTTATGGGGCCGGAGGTGCTTCCTTCTGCCAAAAACATTATACCACTAACCATACAATGCATAGATACTCCAAACAGCGTTTTAATCGAAGCACGATAAATCGCAACAAGTGAGCCCCATGGGTGCCTGAGTCCATTTTAGTGTGCCCAGATAGAGTAAGAGTGCTGAGAGTGGCAGCCGAACGTTCAATATCAAGCCGCATCGCGCTCAGCGCACAATGTCGCTGCGGCTAATGCCTTTTATTAATATATATGTATATGCTAGTAAATCCTTACAACAAATGTGTGATCAGTCAATAAAAACAGGTGGATCGCACTTGTCGCTCGTTTGCACTTTTATATGGTTCCAGACGCATGCTAGACATTCTGATCGTTAATTGCTTGTCATAAAACCCTTAAACCTAACATTTTTACAATGTCAATAAATTCATAAAAAGATCACTTGCATTTTTTTGCATAGCCCACCTCAGGCATGGCAAAAAATCAAAAACCGTCGCCCAAATTTACGCACCCATTGATGAAAATATCTCTGTCTCACGACAAACCCTTGATCAGTCGAATGGACACATTTATATGTGTGTGTGTGTAGAGCTCGAAATTCAAAACTGCAAAAAACTTAAAATCTTGTCAAATGTGCATTGGGCAGGCAGGCAACCAACAGGCACACAAACGCATAAATGCTTCCATCCACATAGAAAAGTATGTAAATGTGTGTGTGCTTGGCAGGCCCAAAAAGTTGTCACGCACACATGTAAACGTTCAGGTACCCTTACCCTTACATCAATCATGGAAAATAGCATTTTGCACATGAACAGGCCAAACCCTTTTATAATATCACACGACTGCTTCCTCGAAAGAGTGTGCGGGTGCACAAGTAGCAAGTCGCAAAACTTGAACATTGTATATTTTTAATCTTCTCTTAAAATTCTTGACAAGTCGACGATGAATTAACCTTGCAGAAATACGACTTAGATATTGATTTATTTTAAGCAAAATAGGTCCCCACAGTAAACAAATAATAAATATAAATATTAAATTTAGGTCAATTAATTGCTTATTAAATAAAAATAGATCAAATTCTTCTCATTTTTCCTAACTGGACGAAGAAATACATGATAGAGCATTTGAATGTGTGTGCCTTTTGCTACCACAGGCACAAAGGACACACAATTGAAGAAAATATCTCTGGCTCGCGACAAACGCTCTGATCTACTTGTGCGCACAAAAACACAATACAAACATATGTATGTATGTATGTATGTAGATATCGGATTTGTTATACCCAAAGAGAGTAAGACTGTTATGAGTGGCAGCCGCACGACTGCGCTGCGGCTGATGTTTTTTATACCCTAAGCCCATTAAAAATGTATGTATGAACGCAAGGATCTCAGAACCTATAAGAGCTAGAGACTTGAAATTTTAGCTGTAGGTTCTCCTAGTTCCTACGCAGATCGAGTTTGTTTCCGATTATTGATAACCTACTCCGTTTCCAAGCAATCGATAAAAATCGATATCGACATCCTGTTTTTTGAGCAAATTGGGTAAATATTAAGAGCTAGAGTCACCAAACATGATATGTTGCTTCTAGAATATAATATATAGCTATGCAGGGAGATAGAGATGCACACAAGTGCGCAAAGCAATGAGTGAGGGCGAGGCACATGCGTATACACATATGTATGTATTTGGATTGTAAGGATTTAAAACAGGCATACATATATTAAGAACAAGTAAGAGGTATTAGTCGGGAGCTCCCGACTAGGGAAATACCCTGAACCCTTTTATTCGAACACCAATTGGAGCTCGTTTGAATTAATAAAGATTAATTAAAACAAAAAAAGTTCCATTGGCAGGGTTTGAATTTGCAACTGACCGCATATTTACTTTCCCCGGTAGGACTCGAACTCGCTACAGACTGCACCACTTGCCACTGCCTCTGCTTAACATCCACACCAATAATTGAGTATTATTGAGAAAAAAACCAATAAAAATAGCCACACAGAAAACAACCGCAGTGAAGACAGAATTCGAAGCAGACGCGCATGAATGTGTGTGTGTACAATGTACACTGTACACTGTACATGTATATATAAATTCCTGCAAATTGCGTCGCAACACGTGCGCAGCAGTGCGATCTTAATGAAATTTTCTACAGTATATCTTATTGCACCATAGAATATTTGTGTATTCTCAAAAAGTCAATTGCATTTAAATTGTAGCTTAAATTGGTTGGCAATACAAGTAGGGTTATTAACTTGATTTATAGCTCTGCGGTGGTAGCGGGGAGGTGGCGATAGGTATAAAATGAAAGATACTTGACATACATATATATAATATTCTAGAAGCAACATATCAAGTTTGGTGACTCTAGCTCTTATTATTTACCCAATTTGCTAAAAAACAGGATGTGGATATCGATTTTTATCGATTGCTTGGAAACGGAGTAAGTTATCGATTATCGGAAACAAACTCGATCTGCGTAGGAACTAGGAGCACCTACATCTAAAATTTCTCTAGCTCTTATAGGTTCTGAGATCCTTGCGTTCATACATACGGACATACGGACAGACGGACGGACAGACAGACGGAAATGGCTAGATCGACTCGGCTATTGATGCTGATCAAAAATATATATACTTTATGGGGTCGGAGATGCTTCCTTCTGCCTTTTACATACATTTGCATTTTGCACAAAAACATTATACCCCTTTTACCCATTTTTAATGGGTTCAGGGTATAAAAAGCATCAGCCGCAGCGACATTGTGCGCTGAGCGAGATGCGGCTTCATACTGAACGTTCAGCTTTCGAGGCCGGCGTTCGGCTGCCGCTCTCAGCAGTCTTACTCTATCTGGGAACACAAAAATGGTCTCAGGCACCCATGGGGCTCACTCGTTGCGATTTATCGTGCTTCGATTAAAATGCTGTTTGGAGTCTCTATGAATTGTATGGTTAGTATACGCTTTATACCAATTTTCAATGGATTCAGGATATAACAAGAAAGAGTCTCTAGTCGGAAGTTCCCGGACTATGGAATACACTGAACCTTAAATGTAGGTTTTGAGATCTTTGAGTTCATACATACACAGAGACGGAGCAAAAGACAGACGGTTGTAGCAGGATCGACTCCGCTATTTATGCTCATCAAAAATATATGTATATGGATCACTTTATGAGGTCGGAGATGTGAGCATGGAAACTTATTTGGGCCGGCCATGCACGCACACTAACACAAGTTTTTATTTACATATGTATGTATTATGCGCTTGTCTGCCTGTGTGGTTGCCTGCCTATTCGATGTAAATTTGACAAGATTTGAAGTTTTTGGGAATTCTTTTTACATACATACATATATACATGTTGGCACGTACTGAGTGCAATTTTACATTATATTGGCAATAATTGGTAGTTCACAATAATGGATATTACACTAATTGGGAATGTTGCCTCATATGTTATGTTGCGTCTGTTCTGTGTGCATTTTTGTCGCTTTGCTAAGATCCGTTAGAGAGGGACAACAGCGACGCTGTCTCCGAGAATGGCTCGGTGGTATATGAAGGGAAATAGAAGAACGTTGACTTTAGTTGCTTCATGAGTCGGCTAGCATACGAATCGAAACTCGCTGCGCCTTATAAAGTTACACAATAGAACATAATACTCAGACTTCGACATACATATGTATATGTTTAAGTTAAACTGACTACAGTTTAATCCAAGTCTGCCAAATTTTTCACGTCATGTACCATAATACTTTGGGCTTTGATTTTGACAAGTCAATAGCGATGTTTTGCAATAATTGGCACAATTTCAGAATGGATTTAAATCGAACTGTCAAATGACCAGAAACTTAACACTGAGTATTATCAGAAACACATTAATGCTCAATTAATAAAAATTTTAGTCTGAACAAGATTTAAATTAGTGTGTTGTGTTGCATCATAATCTTATTATCCAAATCTTATCGTTTATTAAAGCTTACTAGTATATAGTGCTCAACAACTTAGATTTGAATTTTGATTTACGATGCGCCATTAAAGTTTGTGATAACTTATGAATGAGCCTCATGAACAACCAAAACAGGCCTCAATTACCTAATTTATACGTCTATAGTGTAGGAGTACAAATTCAATGCTATTATTGACTGCTCCATTGCTGCACTTAGTAAATGCTGATTGATTATGTACAGGGTTGTGCAAACAGAACCACTTATCAAACCAATTGAGCCCAGGCAAAAGAAAGAGGATTGGGTTTTAGGAAATTGAGTTAATGCGTATACTCAAGGACGAAAAAGCGAAAAATCATATGGTAATAAGTAAAATGGTTCATTTTAATTCTAGTAAATCCTTATCTATTCATATAAAAGAGTACTCAGTGCGTGATTGCCTGATAGATTGGCAGTTAACTCACAGCTCAAACCGTAGAAGCAATGAAGCTGATTATTCTGCAGCCATTGAAAATGGCTAAAAAGTGTATAATGGGGTTTTGGAAATGTACGTAACGGACAGAGGGAAGCATCTTCGGAAAATCTAAAAGATTTTTATTTTTATTTTTGATACTGCTAGTTAATTCTGCTTACCCATTTAATCGGTTAAATATTGGCCAAAGCCTAAGCAGACAAGTGCTTAGCACGAGCTGTTATTGGTTTTGCAAGAAGAAGGTTTAGAGTATCTCCTAGTCGGGCACTCCCAACTAGGGCACTCTTACTTGTTTTGCTCTTAAGGGGATTCTCCAAATCCATAAACTATACATATTTTTAATCAGAAACAAAAAGCGAGCCATTCCAGTCAAGTCCGTATGTTTGTGTGTCCGAATATATGAAGGCGTTGATCTCAGGGACACATACTTATATGCCCCAAGAATTTCATAAAGATGAGGCAATAATAAGTTATGTGCGCAGCGTGTGTGCTTGTGCTTCTATGTACATACATGTATGTATATGCAAAGGCAGTTTGGGCAATCCCAGTTAGAGCATATTACTTAATTTATTTTGTTAGTAGTGAATGAGGCATATTTTTGAAACCGACGCTTCCAAACAGACAGACGAACAGACTGGATAAGATATACTTCAATCGCCCGCAACAGGGTATGTATTTAATATGGTCACATATTTATTTATTTAACCTATTTTATCCAATTGAAATAGGCACGCGGTATAAAAATGTAGTTACATTATGTATATTTGGGGACACCGGGCAAAGGTGTTAGATATATCCTACTTTTAAAAACTTGATTAGCAAGTGGGCAATAATATCCATATGCCAAATTCGAGTCCTTCTTGGAGAAGTGTTGGTGTACCTAGATATCGTTTTATATTTGTTTCTTACCCATAGTTTGGGTGCAAGTTAAATATGATACTTAGCTTACATTCTAGAGCCCACTCCTCCATGTTTTGGATTGCGTCACGTATTCGTGCAACGTCCCTATCGCAGAGAACATCATCGTAGAGTCGATTATTAACCGAAACCTTTGAGCCACTTTGCACCATATAACTGCTGGTGGTATTAGCCTTTTGTGTGGCTAAAGCAAAGAATTGATAGGACAGGCTAGTCTGCATTGGTGTCGAATATCCAGTAAGCAATTCTCTGCTATTATTTGAGTAAGCTTCAATCAAAGTTGCTAGCAGCAAAAGCAACGCTGCTTTAAGCAGGCCCAGTTTATGGTGCTGCGCCATAGTCCTTGGTATTCTAATCCTTTTTGTTTCCGTTTTCTGGAGAATATCACTGGGTAATTGGAGATGCGTGCCAATTGCACGATCGGGTAACTAATTGTATAGCCAATCGACTCAATAGCTTTTATAGGCTAAAGTGACCACTTGAGGTGTAGTCAACATCGACGCCAACGTCGTCGTCGGAGCTGCCGCGATGACCAAACGCTTTCGCGCAAGAAATTTATAAATATTTTTTCATATATGTACATAGATATAGCCCCTGGCTAAAAGTGATAAGAAACTTTATAATCAATTGCTTATCTTTTTGACACGCTGGGCGTTTGCTGTACACTAGCGCGGATTTGGCTGGGATTTGTTGCACACTCGTACCCATGTCCATACCACTGGTGTAAATTATGTCAAAGCAGACTTTAAAACTGTACTGATAAACCATGACGATTTATTACTGAACGCTCTTAATTAAATTACTGGAAAGCCCGAAAATAAACAATTGAACTTTGATCGGTGCATACAAGGTGAGTAAACCTCTCTTAGCTTTTTCTATAGCTTTAATTACGCTTGATAACGCCATTATCAATTTTTCTCGAAACGTGTAGCTTATTGAAAAACCTAATAGCTATATGATCAGTGGTAAGAACAATAAGTTAAAATATATGATGTTACAATACGCAAACATCTAAGCAATTATCTTAAGGGTAGCCAACTCAAACAGTTCGTTCAAAATGCATAGGACACATCGGAGGGTTGGCTGTGACAGCGCTCCTACTATACCACTAGAGAAATCAAAGTCCCACAAAATCAATATAATGTTCGTTTGTCTGTATGCTTGTTTCTATGCAATCATAAGCGTATTTCAGTTATGAAGCCGCATAAAACTTTTCATATGACCTTTATGACCCGGAGCTATTGAAAATGGGTAAAAAGTGCTTGTGTAAATGTATATAACAGGCAGAAGAAAACATCTCTGAACTCATAAAGTATATACATTCTTGGTCAGTATCAATAGATAAGTCGATATTGAGCACTCTTACTTGTTTTGCATTGTCACCGCTACATTTACATACAGTGAGAGTCAAAAAAGTATTGGTATACCTTCTTCATCTACCAACATCAAATTCAGCGCGCTCTTCGAGGTTCTTTCCAATATCATAAATTAAAATTGATTTAAAGTAGAAAATTAACTTCGTCCTTGTGGAGTCAAAATCGTAATTACCTCCGACTAACAATTTTTACCTTCGGGAACACGGAATAAACATCAAACAGATAGATAGGTTAGGATAGGGTCTGTTGTTCATTTAAGAATCGATTACATAGTTTTGTCTCTGAGTTGCTTAAAATGTTATTTCTAATGGATAATTACTATCCAAATTAAACAAATTTTCACTTTAACAACTGAGAGTGCTCTAGTCGGGAGTGCCCACCAGCGATTACCCTGAACCTGTTTCTGAAAACATCAAATGTAGCTAGAGCTACATGCTCTTAAGTCATGCCACTGTACCTGAGTTGAAATCGCAACTCCCCTCATCCGACCGAACTACTTGCCACCGCCGTACACCTCACAGCCATACTAAGAATTTGTTTTCAACAAAAACGAGAAAGAAGTGCTATCTTCGGCACGCCAAAGATATAATACCATTGCTTTGCCCGTATCTAAGAAGCGCAGGGAAAATAGATAATGCCGAGTATGTTTAAGATATCTTGAGGAACAGAAAGTTTTTTAACAACTTAATTTTCGACCGATCGTTCCTGTGACAGCTATATGATATAGTAGTCCGGTGTATATAAAATTTTGCTTCATTGTAGGGAGCATGTTTTGACCTATAAATGCCGAGTTTGGTCAAGATATCTGAAAAAAAAAAACAAAAATGTTTTCACTACAACAATCTTATTTTCGACCGATGTATAATATAATATACGATGTATGTAACAGCCAGAAGAAAGCATCTCCGACCTCACAAAGTATGTTAATTTTTGATCAGCATCAAAAGCCGACTCGATCTATCCATGTCCGTCTGTCTGTCCGCCCGTCCGTATGTATAAACGCAAGAATCTCAAAACCTATAAGAGCTAAAGACGTTCCGCTCCAAGTAATGAAAATTATGAAAATCGATGTAAGGGCTAGGGACTTGAAATTTGGAATGTAGATCCTCCTTGTGCCCGCGCAGTAATAGTTTGTTTCTGATACTTGCCCCGCTTCACAGTTATCGAGTTTTTAAGCAAATCACGTAAGTTATGAAATATATTTCATTTTATGGTTATTGCCTCAGAAGCAGGTTCTGAGATCCTTGCGTTCATACATACGGACAGACGAACAGACGGACGGACGGACAGACAGACGGACATGGCTAAATCGACTCGGCTATTGATGCTGAACAAGAATATATATACTTTATGGGGTCGGAGATGCTTCCTTCTGCCTGTTACATACATTTGCATATTGCACAAATACAATATACCCCTTTTACCCACTTTTAATGGGTTCAGGGTATAATAAAAAACTTTAAAAATTTAGTTTAAATTGCATATTAATTTGGAAAATATGAATTTTAACACGCGGATTGGTATCTATAGACAATCACGACTACTGAATATGCCGGGATTGTTCACTCGAACAGCGGGCTAACCACTTTTAGCCGCGAATGCACGGAGCTGTCCAGAGTATTATCCTGGGGCTCTAGAGGAGATGGGATCTAATTTCAAACACAATTAATAAATGCCAGGATTGTTTACACTGCAAAAGTGCCAACTTGCAAGTCTACCCCAGATGGCAGAAATTCTAAAAGGGCCCGGTGAATCCGCCGCCCACTGTGCCCTTGCGTCGGATGTTAAAAGTAAGCCAAGTACTCGTAACTATGCCTCGCAGCATTCGTTCTTGAGCTCCTAGATGAAGTTGTTCTCTAGCGGGCAGCGGCACATGGGGACATCTAAGCCGATTACCGTTGCATTCAATTTATTGACCTTATTACTATTAAAATTTCGAATGAATATGACAATACTATGTTTCCTTCCACGGCCTGTAAGAGCCTTAGCTCTAAAGCTTTTACCTAGCTGAACGGCAGTCCCTGGTAATATGAACATTCCACGTAAGTCCCCTGTCACACCAAGGAAGATGACGTTGTCAGTGTCTCTGATCCTTCCACCGTCCAGCCGCAACGTGTGCAAGCGAACAGTCCGTATCGCTAACGTGTCGTGCTGGGTCTTCTCAAAATTTGGCTACTGCTTGAAACCAGGAATGCAGTATCGTCTGCGTATATTGCTCTAAGTTTCCCGCGGACCAAGATGGCGGTGGGGCAGGTGGCACGCTGGCAACATGGGCGGCAGGGAAACATATAATAGAAGTATATCCTACTGGCTCCATGGGCAGTTCGAGCTTAACTCTATCGGCGGCGGGACCAGCAAGTTAGCAGGAGGAAAACTAACTTTATTTGCGGTTGACGGCAGCCAGCTCTCAACAGCATCTAGATAGGCAGGGAAGAGTCGTTAGCTTGTACTGGGATTAGAGCCACAGTGCATAAGAACTGTTCGTCATAAGTAGCGTAGTACTTATAACTTTCATGTGTCTATACGGGATCCCAATATCTGCAAATAGCTTCTGAACAAACTTATAGGTTATTTCCTTCACACAAGTTATCCTTCAGTCAGAAGTCCTATGTTGCCATTCTGTTCAAAGCCATAAGTCGAAAAGTCATCAAAATTAATTATGCCCCTTAGACGACAGGACGGCGCAGGCCCGAACTTAAATTAGCTTGATTGGCTTGTAGTTACAGGCATCCTATAGATAGGTCGTACGAATCCATTTAGGGCAGAGCCAGCAGCAACTAAGGCAGCCCTGTCAATAAGAGAAACCGGAGAGGTAGGAAGGGTTCAAGTAGCTGATCCAGAGGCCCGGAGGCATCAAATCTCATGCAACAATGGTGGCTATTACCAACAAGTGAGTTACGCCATACAACAAAATGGAAAACGCAATCGGTACCCTTGCGCTATCACAGCTTAAAGAGCGAACAAGTAAGAGGTTCTAGTCGGGAGCTCCCGACTATGGAATACCCTGAACCCTCTTATTCGAACACCAAATGGAGCTCGTTTGAATTAATAAAGATAAATTAAAACAAAAAAAGTTCCATTGGCAGGGTTTGAATTTGCAACTGACCGCATATTTACTTTCCCCGGTAGGACTCGAACTCGCGACAGACTGCACCACTTGCCACTGCCTCTACTCAACATCCAACATCAAAACCAATAAAAATAGCCACACAGAAAACAACCGCAGTGAAGACAGAATTCGAAGCAGACGCGCATGAATGTGTGTGTGTACAATGTACACTGTACACTGTACATGTATATATAAATTCTTGCAATTTGCGTCGCAACACGTGCGCAGCAGTGCGCAGTCAAAATACCGAAAAACAAAACAAAAACCGATCTTAATGAAATTTTCTACAGTATATCTTATTGCACCATAGAATATTTGTGTATTCTCAAAAAGTCAATTGCATTTAAAGTGTGGTTTAAATTGGTTGGCAATACAAGTAGGGTTATTAACTTGATTTATAGCTCTGCGGTGGTAGCGGGGAGGTGGCGATAGGTATAAAATGAAAGATACTTGACATATATATAATATTCTAGAAGCAACATATCAAGTTTGGCTCTTATTATTTACCCAATTTGCTCAAAAAACAGGATGTAGTTATCGATTGCTTGGAAACGGAGTAAGTTATCGATTATCGGAAACAAACTCGATCTGCGCAGGCACTAGGAGCACCTACATCTAAAATTTCAAGTCTCTAGCTCTTATAGGTTCTGAGATCCTTGCGTTCATACATACGGACGGACGGACAGACGGACATGGCTGGATCGACTCGGCTATTGATGCTGATCAAGAATATATATACTTTATGGGGTCGGAGATGCTTCCTTCTGCCTGTTACAAACATTTGCATTCTGCACAAATACAATATACCCTTTTTACCCGTTTTTAATGGGTTCAGGGTATAAAAAGCTAAAAATACTCTTAGCTTCGGCTCTATGAGGGCCGAGCAGGCTATTATGTTTGCGTGTGTATGTCTATACAGACACCAAAGCATATTTGTAAGTGTGTTATTCCTGGCAGTAATTTTTGCTGCCGAGAAATATTATCATCGACTTAAATACTTTTTTCAACCGAGCCATAGTCCGCGCTGGAAAACTAACAAAAATAATTTCTTTGGCACCAAAAGCCACTGCAGCGAGTAACAACACATATTGATGGACTCATGCATGGATGTTTCGCACATACAAATATAGGTGGTTTCAAGCCATTGGCTGAGACAAGAACTGCTCTCCAGCATACACTGTGCAAAAAGAAAAGTAAGGCCAATTTACGTGGCCTATTATGTGAAGACAGTTATGGCACAAGCTGCGCTATGTGAAAAAACTTTTTTATTTTTATAGATAATATATTATTCAGAAAGAGTATGCAAATTATGGATAAAGCAAGTGCTAGGCGGCGTTCATAAGTACACAACTTTTTGCTCAATGTACTTTGAAAACAAATTGACGCAGACGCCATCGACCAGCTTTACTGAAGACAGGCTGGTGTCTGACTTTGTTGCCCGTGTCAGCATCAACATGCAGCGACTTCGGCTTTCGTTCGTCTATTTTTTTAGAGCGAAAAGCGAGTCGGCTGGAGTGTCGATTGAAAAGCGAAGAGCCAGACGAAAAGCCAGGTAGGCTTTAAATTTATAGTCTTTTTCCAAATTATGGGCATTACTCATCTTATTAGCAACTTATTTAATTTAGGCGCCCTGCAGACAGACTTGAAGCGTGCCAAGAGATAGCTTCATATGCTACCGACTTACTGGCGTGCTTGCTTCAAAATCGCTGATGCCTGCAAAAAAAAAAAATTTTAGAACCAGACACATTGTTTACAAAGGTGAAGCAGAAACAGTTGGGGCTAGGAAAAGTTCAACGATGCGCAACAATGGGTCCAATATATGCTTGTTTACGAGAACAGATTGTAGAGCCCTTGAACGGGGGTAGACAAATGTCTTACTGTTAGCATCTAACGCCCAAGTATTTTTAGAGGTGAGGATAGTAACACCTTGGAAACTTTAAAACGATGACATTGATTCATTTATTAAAACATTATTCATTTTTGGCAAAGAGTTATTTTCTTCTATATATGAACGAAGCCGCTGTTGGTGTTTTATTATACATAGCTCTGTTAAACATAAAATTATAGGAATGGGCGAGTGGTGTGTAGCAGGAGAGCGCGCGATTGCATAGCTGAATGAAAACATTACCGTTCTTACCATAGCGCGCACACACATATAACAGAAAAAATTAAGTCGCCGTAAACCATAAGAAACTAGGGATCAAATTTGTGTTACGCTAAAGAGCAAGTTAAATTTCAGCTGATCATGAAATCTTGGTGCATCATCCACTTGGCGAGTAACATGTAACGACAAAAATATTAGTGTTTTATGAATACATGCAAATGTTTTTATATTCAATTTATTTATACGCCTAAACAATAATAATAATAATCAGCTACTATAAACACACTCAGATAATAATAGTAGCTACATAGTGTATGTAATATTATTAGATGACTATCTGTCGTTGTAAATGCGGCTGCTCTTGATATCCACGTTAAAGAGTCGCGACCAATCAGCAATTACATCGAGCTGCAAACAAGTTGAATAGTAAGTAAAAAAAGGTTTTATATCAAAATCTACCCTACATCTCGGTCCATGATGTTGTCGCAAAAGCAAAGATCCAACAATTTCAGCTTTGTACAATGCACCAGAATGCTATACAAAAATTATATAAGTTTCACGAAGATAACTATTATATCACAATTTAAAAGCTTACTCATAAACACGTTCGTGGGTTATGTTAAGAATTCCCATCAGATCCAATTGCTCGAGATTTTTCCCCAGAGTTGCAATATGAATAAGATCACGTTCAGTGATGCCACGCATTGCCGATAGAAAGAGCTTTTTTAGTTTGGGGCAGTTAAAGAGCAGCTGGTATAGGCTATCTCCCAGAGTGGCTTCACGCATGCTGCAACATAAAGAGTTAAGCAATTATATAAATGGATTTCACGCGTCTACGAAATAAAAGCTAAACTAAGTTTGCTTGAGTTTTTCTGTTTTTCCAATTTAATACTATAAAACTAGTCAAAACGCTTAAGTTGGGAGCGCCCGACTAGGAAATTCCCTGAAACAATCGCCGAGCTTCCGTCACAAACATTTAGCTTGCTTTTACAAAGTACACCGCTTCTACACTGATTCTAATAGCCCCACACAGTAAAAATGCTTTCGTAATTGCTTCGGTGTTTATTATACTATCTCTATAAGATTTTTAGGGCATAACATATGACACCCGAATGTGTGTAAATACCAAACCCAAAAGTATACCTATAAAAATGTTTTCTTTAAATTTAAATTTTTTTAACTGGGGAAATATACACTATACGATAGTCCACATACCAAATTTGGTTTCTTTAGCTATTATACATTATTATAAAAAATTTCGACATCGATTTTTATCAATTTTAAGGAAACGGGTTAAGTTGTCTATGACAGAAGGATAGGTGGACAGATGCTGAATAAGAAAATATATACTTAATGCGATCGGAGATGCTTCGTTCTGCCCGTTACATACATTTGCACAAAACCATTACTCCCTTTTTACCCATTTTCAATCGGTTACGGGTATAACGAGTAAGAAAGCTTTTCTAAGAGTTACCCTTAACCACCTTCTACCAACACCAAATGCAGTTCGTGCTTTAGCAGTAATAAATATAAATTAAATTTAAAAAAAAAAAAACAGTTTTCTCAATAAGACTCGAACCTGTAACATACAGCCATACCAACTGTCATAGTTAATGAAAAACCAAACGAATTAAAATAGCAGCACAGAAAACAATGCAATTGCAATGCCGTTTATAGAATTCATTAAAGACGCGCGAGCATGTGTGTGTGTAGAAAGCATACAGAATTCATGAAAAGCATACAGAAATTCTTGAAAATTGCGCTAGCTACCGCAAATAAGTGGGCACACATTTTCTTTAATAATTTCTTAACCGATCTTGAAATGATCTTTTTATGCTATAGAATATTTGTTTATTCTCAAAAAGAGAAACTCATTAAAATTGTGGCTTAAATTGGTGAATAGTTCGAATTGGTTTATTTATTTAATTTGTTGCTATGATGTGAAGAGGGGCGGTGGCAATAGCTATACATGAAAGATATTTTATATATGTACATATACTATTCAAGAAGCTATATGGTAAATGTGGTGGGTCCGGCTCTCAAAATTTACGGAATTTATTTTTTTTATCGATTGCTTGAAATCGAGGCAAGTTACCGAATATAGGAAACCAACTCGTACTGCCCGCACAGATTCTTTCGTTCATGCATGGACTGACAGACGAACGGACAGATAGGCAGACGGATTAATGGAGAGACATGTCTAGATCGACTTGGCTATTGATGCTGATCAAGAATATATATACTCTATGGGCTAGGATATGCCTCCTTCTGCCTGTTACATACATTTCCACAAATACATATTCCCTTTACATGGGTTCAGGGTAGAAAAAGCGGATTTTTAAATAGATTTTTGTTGATTGCTTTGAAATGGGGCCAATTATCGACTATCGTTCAATTCAATTAAATTCTCAAACTCTCATAGGTTCTGAGATCGACGCGTTCTTACATACGGACAGACAGTCGGGCATGGCAAGATAGACCCGGCTTTTGATACTGATCAAGATACTAAGATATTAGAATTATACCTTTTTATCCAACTTCAATGGGTTAAGGGTATAAAAATAATATAAAATTCCACCTGCTGGGATCAACTAAGGGTCGCGACAAAACTAATTACCATCGCCTCTTACCTAATAGCAATACTAGTATTTGGGGTTTTCTAAAAAATCAGGAAAATACGACACACTGAAGATTTAATGCCCCTGCAGACGGAACCCTTTAATAAGCTATGCTAATATCTAAGCACAGGGAAAATAGTTAATGGCGTTTATGGTGGGGATATCTTGAAAAACAAAAAATCGTTTATACAAGATTTATATATATATATATATATATCGTTTGCAGCTATACGATATAATGGTCTGCTGTAAACAATATTTTGGATAATTATAGGAACCATAGTAAATCTTGTAAGTGCCGAGCTTGGCCGAAATATCTTAAAACATAAAAAAGTTTACCATAGAACTACTTAGTTTTCGCCCGATCGTTCCTATGGCAGCTAAATGATATAGTTGTGCAATGTGATAGGATTTTGTACATAAATAGGAGCATCGTAAAACTAATAAATGCTGAGTTTATTCAAGATATCTTGAAGAACAAAACAGTTGTGCATAAAACTTCTTAATTTACGATCCAATCGTTCCTATGCCAGCTATATAATATAGTCGTCCGATCTAGCCGGTTCCGACATATGTACTGCGTGCAGCAGAAAGAGGGACTTCTGCAAAGTTTCAGGACGATAGCTCTAAAACTGAGAGACTAGTTCGCTTAGAAATAGACAGACGGACAGACGAACATGGCTATATCGACTCGGCTGTTTATACGGATGACGAATATGTATTCTTTACGGGGTTAGAGTTATCTTCTTATATGCGTTACACCTTTTGAAACAAAATTATTATAACCTCTGCAAGGGTATTACAAATCATTGCAAAACAACAACAGTGCGCATGAAGTCCCATTTTTTTTGTAATCCGTCTCGATCGCCTAGATGTCGACGCGAGCTGTCGAGGACATAGGAAACTCAAGTCCAAAGAAAAGGGACAAAGAATGCTACTGTGTTTGTTACTCTGTCGAACCTACAACGCAGAGCGTAGAAACAACAACACCACAATTTGTATGTTCTAATGTCGTTGTTGCAGAGGCGAGTACCGGTGCAAACAGGTAGAAATTTAAAATGCCAGCAGTCCATGGCATTAAAATCAAAGGGCATATCAACATCATGACGTCACACTTCATAGGATTGTTTTCTTGCGGCTTTAAGCATATATTCCTAACTTTATTATGTTAATTAGAATAATTAGTTAATATTGTCTTTTATAATAAAAAATGTGTTTAAAAATGTACTAATTTACTGTACATAACCATCACACACAAAAAGCCTTGACCTGTGACATCATATTCAGAACAAAATGTAATCTTCTTAAATTCATATTCTTCCCTTGGCTTTGCATACTCCAAACTTTTAATTTGATTGGCAGACGAACCGAGTGGCTTATGTCTAGCAACACGTGCATTTAAGTTGGCCTCATGCAGTACCCTTCTGGTAGTCATTTGCACTTCTCTTCCAAAATCATTTTGAGCCTCAGCAGTTATTTGAGTAGATGTTATTTTTGAGTTCTTTTTAATTTTACGCACTACATCACTGCGTTAACGCACACTTCAAATCCGAGGACAGCATTTTCGCACAGAGTTTTCAAGGCTTTGTGATCCTTTAAAGCGTTGTATAATGCTGCGAATCGTGAAACGGCTTCTTTCTATAGTTTCAGTTTCGATCTCAGTATAAGATTTACCTTGCTTATGCAAATATGAAATGAATTTGTGTTGAGATTCAGTTGTTTCTTTTCAAAATTGTTGTATTGTTTAGGACAAAATGCAAATCTAAATTCGACAAATATCTTTGAATTCAAATAACGTTAGGAAGCAACATATGTTCTTGCTAATAGCTTTGCCAGATGGGCAAAAGCATAAAAATAAATCGAGTAAAAAACCAAGTGTGCCAATACTTTTATGCCAGGAAAATGTGTCATTTTTTAATTAAATAATTTAATAAAATTACTGTTATGTTTTTGTCATAAAACTAACTGAATTTTGTAGGAAATGAACTGGCCTTTGCTAAGTAGAAAATGCTTGCTGTGCCAGTACTTATGTGCGTGTCTGTATATGCAGACGTGTGTGTTGCCATCAACAATTTGCGCGTCGATGCATAACCTGATTTGTAGTAATAGTATATAATGTTTTAAGAAAAAAATTATTAATGATTGTACCAATTGCTACGCAGTAAATACAAAATTATATTATTCTCTGACAATGGTAAAAAATTGGTATATAAGAAGGTTAATGGTTAATTATAATTTTTTTGAGAGAAGGTGGAATAGTTGCTTGCGTGTTGAAAACGAGTGGAGAAGAAGAAGACATGACTTTGTTACTTTGTGATTCCGAGGAACACCAGTGCTTAAAAACAAAAACAACAATGAGTTAAAAGAGTGCAGTATGTTCCTTCTTTGTCGTGTCGTTTGTTTATTGGATGTAGTTTTTTTTTCTAATACAAAATTTTTAGAAGTTGCTTTAAATTTGGGTAACAGCAGAAATTGCTAAAGACCGCTGGGTGTTGTATTTGTGATTTGTGTTTGCAACCTCGGTATTTCGGCTCAAGTACATATTTTGGAAAAAGAGCTTTTGATCATAAATGCCTATTTATGATCTCTGCCTATTTATTTATAACTCAATTCTTATTGTTATTTACACACATTTGGGTGCCATATTTATGTACACAAAATTTCGGAAAGGTCGGACCATAATCAAAAAAAAATTCCTATGGTTGTGCCTTAAGGTCCACTTCCCGAACCATAACCATATGTGTGTACCTAGGTTTTGGTTCGGAACTTAAATCGCCAGCAAAAGTTTTTTAACGAAAACATTGTTAGCAAATATATGGTTCTGTTTGGGTTAAGATTCTGTTATGATTTATAAATGAAAGAATTCCTTGATTATAGAATATCATTTCCAACAGTGTGAAGCAATGTCAAGAAGTCAAGAAGCTGCTGGGTAAACCAGCACTAAGCTGCATACGTGCATGTATCTGTGTATGTTTGTTAAGAATGAAGCTATAATGTTTGTAATGGTGGTAAGGAGCCAGGGTATTCCATAGTCGGGTCACTTGGTAAATGTAAACGATAAATATTTTTATATATTTCATATATATTACCAATCAAAATAGTTTAAATTATAAACATTTCTTACGAAAAATAGATTTTTTAAACAATTTTTGATTCTTGGACCTTCAATGTATCGTATTATCAATGTGCAACTTACCACCAACCTAGATCCAACTCTTCCAGTTGCTGACAACGAGACAGCGATTGAAGGCCCCGTGCGGACAGAAAGTGTGCTTTCCACATATCCAGCGAAATAAGTTGGGTGTTGTAAGTGGCCAGATGAGTTGCGACGTTATCCATGTTTACCGAAACACCGCAGAAGGCTGTATAACGCAATAGGATTAAGTAACATTGGTGTACGAGCCCAAAACCCTATGATAACCTACCTAAATTTAGATGCTTAAGTTTGCGATTGCTTTCTAGCATGCTCAGTAGCAGCTCTGACTCAAAAGCAGTTTGAAACAGATCGAGTCGCTCTAGATTCTTGAGGTTGGCTAGACAGGAAAAATTAAATAGTGGCGGATTCGTAGCGCAGTTGCGTAAACTCAGTTCTATAACAGTGGAAAAACATCTAAGAATTTTAGGACAAATAAAGAAGGCACTGACTTGCCTGTCAGATTATCACAGACTATACCAACTGTCTCAATGCAGCTGGCATTGACAAATTTGCAAGAATTAAGCCGCAAATGGGTGATATTGTCTCCCCGTTGAGTCAGAAATCTATAGAAATGAATAGAGAAAAGAAAGTGCTAAAAATTAATCAGCGCCGCTGAGTTTTATTCACTTTTTAAACTCTGTGGGTGAAATTTCTCCAAACCCGCCACACCAGGACAAATCCAGTTTGCGCAACATTGTCGCTCGTCGCGCTAATGTGCATAATAGCTCCGAGTTAGCCAACTGCCAGTAAGGCTTCAGGCTGATGTCGCAATACAGTAACGGATGTGTGGAAATGTCGTAGAACAGGTGCGAAACTTGTCCCATGCGAAATAGCGACTTAAGGTCCAGATAGCTGAGTATTTTCAACAGGATTTCACACTACGGGAAAGACTTTACACATGAGATGAAGTGCGCAGCTTGTAAATCAACTTGGTTGGCCAACCGGCAGATCCGTGAGACAGATTTGTGGGGTACTGTTATGTATATGCTGCTCAGATTCCACATGGTTATCCATCAAAAACTGGCACAGATCGTTGTTTACAAAATCATGAAGTTTCCCCGCATAATTTTCACGGCAGATGGGTTGGAAGTTTAGAGTGCGCAGCTTGCAAGTAATGGGTCCACTACCGTTATCTTCTCCAGAGATACTAATACGCTTTTCTACTGGCGCAAGCAGCTGATGCATGCAACGCATGGGGACAGTTCTTCCGCATAGCATAATAGCATCTATCTCGGTGTAATAATTCAGTCGACTATGATTAAAGTCGATGCGCAACGTTCTGTGTTAAGGCAGAATAGCATCAGTAAGGATAGTAAAAGGTGATGCCTACGGCTTACTTGGTTATCATGTTGGTCTTTTTAAGTGGCGGTGCAAAACGACGCGAATCACGTGGAAACTTATTTATATCGCAGCTATTAGAATCCCATAAGCAGGTCCAGCGTTTGGTAATGCTGTAAGCCCAAATTCGCACTACACCGCCCGGATTAAATGTCTCAAAGATAGCTACCTCCATTGGCACCACATATTTTTCGAAATATACAACTGTAAAAGCATGTTGATAATACTGGTTTTTACTTGAAATGCGGCTGATACACTTACTAATAAAATCATGTGTGGGCAGCTCAGGCAAATTTTGTGCCTGAATCTCTTGCGTGGATGATGGTGCAAACTGCCACCAGTCACCGTAGGTACGCTGTGGAAAAATTCAAATAGATTAAAAACAAAGTAGAGTTCGTATATGGTAAACGTATTAGGTAAAAATTGGTATAATGGTTTCTCCAAATGTATGTAAGAGGAAAAATGAAGCACATCCGGCATCTGGATTAATCGCCGAGTCGATTTTGCCCCGCTTATATGTTTGCCCGTGCATATGAAAATGTCTAGCTTAGACCCATAACAGCTATAGTTTTGATATTTTTAGCGCAGATAACTTGCCGTTTCTATGGAATCAATAAAAACCGATATGAAAATCCTTTTTTTTGAGCAAATCTATAAAGTTTTAAAAGCACGTTCACCAAATTTTGCACGTAGATTGGGACACGTCATACCTCATGGAAGGAAGCTATACTCAGTAATTGAAAGATAACAGTCAAGGCGAACAATTCATGCGATTTGTGAGAGGTGGCACACTTCAGGGTGGAATACTATGAAATATGAATAGCATTCTAAAAACAATACATTTGAAGAGCGAGCTGTGGCCTATGAAGACAACTAATGCTTTTAACTAGATACTTGATTCTACTCCAGTGAAAACTTGTTGCAAAAACTGGAAGTTACAATCCATATCCATACTATGGCTTTAAACAGGACTTGCACATTCAGATAGCCAGGCGGCTATTAAATTCTTATCTTCACACAGAACAAACTTGAAAGTTGTGTCCGGCAGAAAAAAGTAATTAACACAGCCGGAGAACAAAACACAGCCCGGGTAACGTTGCTCCAAGGACACAGTGATTTTCGGAGACCACAATAAAAATATGTTGGTACAGCAAGGATCAGAGCTCGACACCTATCGCTATTCACAGCACAATCAGGATAAGCAGTGAAAAGCAAAAGCACAACATGCAAATAACAAAAGGATGAAAAACCAAAAGGCACACCAGCTGATCGCTGGAGAAAGTCGGGTGACTTCCGCCGGGTTTGTTTAAATTCCATCAGATGGATATAAAAGCGATTACCATACGATGATTCTTGATCAGTTATGTACAAATATTAATCCTTCGCTGTACATGAAAATTCGTCAAAATTTTTTGACATTAAAAGAAGCTTAAGAGAAAAAGTGAAGGAGAGAAAAGGAAATTTTGTTAAATATGTAAAGTGCAAGTAAAAACATATATAAGGTAGACGGCCATGTTTTACAGCAAATAAAACAAATTAAATAGGCAGAACAATATAAAATATACAAGCAATATTATTAACAATAGTTCTAATATTTCGCATAGAAAAGCAGTAAGTGATAATTGTGATATTTTGTCATAAATAAGTAAATAAATAGCTTTTAAATAACTTTTATATATTTGTAAAAACATGAGTCTGTTAATTTTATATTTGAAGGGTAAGCTTGGAAATTAACTTATAAACAAATGTTAAGTTTACATTTGTATACCATTTAAAGTGGGTAAAAATGGTATAATGGTATTGTGCAAATGTAGCCATTTCCGTTTGTCTATTCGTATGCATAAACGCATCGATCTTACAACCTATAAGAGCTAGCTCATAGTGCAGTCCCAAGCAAGCGTTAAAATCGATATCGAAATCTGGACACAAATCAAGAAGGTTCCATTTTATAGCTATTTTTTATACCCTAATCCCATTAAAAATGGGTAAAAAGGCCATAAGGTATTTGTGCAAATGTATGTAAGAGGCAGAAAGAAGCATCTCCGACCCCATAATGTATATATATTCTTGATCAGCATCAATAGTCGAGTCGATCTAGCCATATTGTGTGCTTACTTATGCGGGAAATATGTATTTTTTTTTTTTTTCAAATTAGTTTTATTTCTGCTAAAGCAAACGATCTCGTACCACGATCTAAATTTGGCGTTGGTAGAAGAGGGTTCAGGGTATCCCTTAGTCGAAAGCTCCCGACTAGAGCGACTTGCTTACGTATCAACTTATTTAAATGTATTAAAAAAGGACAAACAAAAAAATATGCCTTTTTCAAAAATGTTTGTCTAAAAATGTAAAAATAGAAAACAAATTAATATTTTGTCGGCACGCCCTTTTGTCTTATGTTTTTTTATTTATGTCATTTAATGCTCCGACTTTCGGGCAACATTTGGTTCAATTTTCGATTCGATTAAAGTCTGATGATTGAGGCGGATGTGGAAGAACATAAGCCGTATTGTTTGCTAGCCACATTGTCCTGTTGAAATAAATAAATAAATAAACACGCTCGTCCATTGTTCCTTCGATGAAAAATAGTTCAGCCCCACCAACTGCGGACATACAGCCCCACACCATAACACCTCCACCAGCGTGATTTACTGTGAGCATTAAGTTGCAACAATTGAATTTCATATTGGATTTTCTTCACACATTAATTCGACCACCTGGTCGAATAATAACACACTTGATTTCGTCGCAGAATAGAACATCGTTCCAGTAAGTTCATCGAGTTATAAACAGACAGAGAAGGCATTTGGACCCAAAGGTTTTTTTTTTTCAAAATACTTCATAAGCGATACACCTGGCTGTCCGTAGCTACTTCTGCCGATGCCCAAGATCCAATTACAACTTCAGAACATTTTCCATAAGAACCAACTACAAAAATAATCAAAATAAAACGACTTGACAATGAACGCAAAGTAACAAAGCCGTGTTTTCTTAATCTCCACTCACTTTCAACTCGCAAGCAGCCCGGCAGATATTTATAATTTTTAATTTTTCGACCAGCAAGGCACCCTTTCTCAATATAGGGTATTTTAACTGTAACCAAATACCATTAACCTTCTTATAAACAATTTTTGATCCAATGTCTGAGGAAAATATAATATCGTATTTACTTTGCAACTATTGGTACAATCAATATTATTTTTTTCTTTAAACATTATATACCAATTTTATAAAGAGAAGTATCAATGCCTCGACGTGCCAAATAGTTGTAGGTATGTCCAATTATTAATGATTGCACCAATAGCTGCACAGTAAATACTAAGTATTATTTTTCTCTCACATTGAATAAACAAGTAAGAGGCTCTAGTCGGGACTTCCCGACTGGGGGATACCCTGAGCCCTCTTCTACCAACAGCAAATGCAGCTCTCGCTTCGAGGGCGTTTGGTTTAGAAGAAAAAAAAAATTAATTTAAAACAAAAATATTTCCTTCAAGAAGATTCTCGCTCCCCCTTACTTATAGTGCTCTCAATGCTCTCTCTTTATGTTTAGGGATCGTTTAAATGTGTGTGTGTGTGTGTGTTTGTGTGTGTATGTGCCCGCACAAGCAAAATGCACATAAATTCAATTTTGAATAGAATTCAATAAATAATTTCTTTGTCTCTTGCTCTTATAGGTTTTAAGATTCTTGCGTTCATACATATGGATGAACAGACATGGCTAGATCGACTCGGCGGTTGATCAAGAATATATATACTTTATAGGGTCGTGATGCTTATTTCTGCCTGTTACATACATTTGCACAAGCACAATGTACTCGTTTTACCCACTTTTAATAGGTTCACAAAGAGTAATAGACAACTTAAGAATTACAATTGGGAAAAAAAGGGGATGTAGGTCGTCATGAACAACTTAAGATTCTATTTATTTAACTCTTTTATACTAATTTTTAAAAACTTTTTACTTAGGTTTTTGATTGTGCTATTTCTCATAACAATAGCCACCATAAAGTTAAATGACTACAGACTACATCCTAGTAATGGACGAAATTACAATTATCTCGATAAATTTTTCGTATCATAAAAACAATTCCAACCTGACTATGTACTTGGCAGTGGCCGAGGAAACAAAATCGTTAATAAACCATTTTCACAGGTCACATAAATACAATTTTAGAAACTGTTATAATTCACCACAAACATACTAATTGAACCAATAGACGGACAGGCAGTTATAAATACTCGAGTGCATGAAAAAATGAATCGAAACCGCGTGACGACGTGCGAAATCGCGTGTGCAAAAAATGTAACTCGCTTATCTTATAATTTAGTGGCAATGCACAAATGACAAGATCTAATAAAGGCTAACTTGTATATGGTATCTATATGTGGGTACATGAAATAGGGCAGGATATTACTGTTAAAAAGGAATTTTTGTTTTTCAAACGGAGGCAAACAAAAAGCAAAGATGTTGGATCTTTGTGTGACTTGAACGCCAAAATTGGTGTGTTAAAATCTTTAAAATATTATATCTGCTGCTTCAACATATATATCACTACCTTTCGGTATAATGAAAAAGGAGGCAGATATCGCTTGACGTATGATATATGAGAGTACATCGGTCATTTATTTATGGTTATAAGTAAAAAGACCGCGATTTTTGATTATGAAGAATAATTTTTTGGAACATGATTTTTATTGCCTACAAATTTAATATTCATATCTTGTATACTTTTTAATGATGGGTTTGGCGACCTTTCCATGATATAAATATATATTTGGCTGGCTCTATATTATCATTATTTTCTTTTTTCTGCTATTTTAAAACAATAAACGTGTATTATACATGCGTGTATCTTGAGTTATGACAGTCTCCAAATAAATGAGCGATATATGTGATTCTATTAAAGACGTTTACAGACAGACGGATTTAGGTAGATTGACTCAGCCCTGACCTCGTACTGAGCGAGAATACTTTATGTATGTTAATGTATAAGTATATGATTTCTTCTGTTAGTCACATACAGTTGCACAACCGCAATAAACCACTTGCAAAGGGCTTATGTTATACAACAAATTGAAGCGTATTTCATCGATTTCATAACATTTATGCCTCACGCCTCCAAGGTTCATGCGAAATCGTGTGTTTGTTAGCGACTACCTTAACTTACCATTGTAAAGGTCTCTGGGAAGTCGCCATACGCAGGAAATTTGGTAGGCCTGCCAATAACATTAGCCGCCGTGTAAGATATGCTATAATCAATACCATATTGCGAGCTAAAGTCTAGGACTCCCAGTACATACTGTCCTAGGTAGTAGCCCTGATCATCATGAGATTGTGACTGAGCCTTGCTGCCACAACTGAACCAGCCGCCATTGCACTCGTGGGTGCGCTCCATTAGTATGGCCGTAAAGTCGATGAGTGCATCGGGTTCGGTGTCGCTGGAGCTGCCGTCCTCGCCACTGAAGGCCAGCAGGGACATACTGTACTTCAATTGTGTGAGGCCGTACTTAAGCCTCAGCGTATTATTGGCTCGTAAAGATGGCAATCGTAGCTCTTCAACGTACCAGTATAAGCGTTTCGCATAACGCGCTTTGTCTCTGAACACAAGTTAAAGCTCGTCCCGCAAATAACGCAGCTGAATCTCAAAAGGTAAGTTTGCAGAAGGGCAGGTGCTGCAAAGAGATGTTTGTTAATGTCGTTGATAACAAAGCAGCCTCCGCTTGGGCCACTAACTGCAACGCAGGTGGTTCTTGTACTAGCAAGTGTGTATGGATTAAATCCGACAGTTATAGCGTTAATTTAAACACGTTTCTGGGGGTGACGTTGGTACTTAGCTGTACAAACAAAGAAATGACTCGAGTGACGCTAATTTAATTAAAGGCTATCGCGAATTCCTTTTTGATCTCTGTTGGGCAGCGGTTTGTGTTGGTGCCTAAGCGCCTATTCGTTGGTGATTGCTTTCAATGTGCTGGCATTAATTTTGGTAATACTTCTGCTTAATAATAAAAATTCCTTTATCAATATTTCTGATATTTTACTATTAAATTTTGACATCAAATCCAAAACAAAACATCACTCCTAAGTGCAATAAAAATATTAGCAGAGTTGCAAACGGCATAGTTTTCGATATCGATTTTAATTTCTGACTTAGCGAATGCAGCGCTGTGTAGTTATCGAGACCAAGGCATGATGTGAATTTAAATCGAATTTTGACTAGTTCTCT
Organism: Drosophila littoralis; assembly: GCA_018903485.1. Taxonomy (NCBI): domain Eukaryota; kingdom Metazoa; phylum Arthropoda; class Insecta; order Diptera; family Drosophilidae; genus Drosophila; species Drosophila littoralis. The sequence goes on from JAEIGF010000591.1 coordinate 30,312,727, forward strand.
GACTAACGATTCAGTTGATTGTAATAAATCTATGAAATTATTCCTATATAACAATTTTCTGGTTAAGCCCAATGAATGGGAATAAATATTTCGTTGATGCCTGCCTCACGCGAAGTTAATTAAACTTTTCCGTTGAACAACTAGCATGCATTGTATTACGAGCATAGGTAAATAATAACCAAAATAACACTACAAAATAATATAATGTGTTATGTTTGCTGACTGAGGATGGACATCCGTCAAATTAACGACCCTCACTCGATTTAGTCGATTTCCGAAAGTGGTTCCGTAGCTGGAATCACCCACTTTAAAATGCATTTAATTATGTTATTAAGCATAAAACCAAATAAATAAGATTTGAAAAAGTTACTGTCTAATGTTATTTGTTTTTTAATTTCACCTTACAATATGGGAAAACCAAGGATACCAAAAATGCCAGTTATCACCATTTTTTAAATTCAGGAATTTTGGGACCAAAAAATGCATATACAGGATTAAGGCATTAAGGATTAATTTCAGCTAATTAATCTTGAAAAAAATGTTAAAATCAATTAGAACATTTTTAGGTATTTGACATCAGTGCAGCAATCTCGTTGGTAGCATGCTGTTTGGTTAGTGGTAGTACCAAACAAAATTACAGGAAAAAGTAGCCTTTTTCTTGAATCCCAATATCTTTTCTCAGGGATAATGGCCCTCGTTGCACACCATAGCAACATAAAGTGACAAGTTTAAGGAAGCGTTAGGCATTAATTTCAAAAAAATTGACAGTCCAGTTTTTAAGAAAAATAATAAAATGTAAGAACACCTCATGTTCTACATTCAAATGGTCCATCGAACTATTAGCTCCAACTGTAACTGAACCACTGCTTGGAATTAGGGCTGAACAATTGTATACACCATTGAGCGGGAACAAATTAATTCGAATTAATTATGTATATTAACGAAATGGAGCCTTTAAATAACTGGCATTCTTCTTCATTATCTTTAGTTAATTAAGTAACGCCGCTAATGGCCCTAAATGCACGGTATCATTTTGCTCTTTTAATCAAGAAAATCGTTTTTGCATATTACAATGCTTTTGTGGGAAACTATGCAGGGAGAAAGAGATGCACATAAGTGCACAATGAGCAATATGAGGGCGAGGCACACTCTGCACATGCATAAACGCATATGCATGCATTTGGGCTGTAGGATTTACATATGTATATGTACATATAATGAAAAGGCGTCAGCCGCAGCGACGTTGTGCGCATCTCAGGGATAATGGCACTCAATGCACGGTATACCAGCTTACATGTTTAAGGAAGCTTTATTCTAAACAAATTGAGCAGCCAGTTTTTTAGAGAAATAATAAAATGTAAACACACCTTATGTTGTTCATTTAAAAGGCCTATCGATCTACTAGCTCCAACGGGATCCGAACCACTGCTCGGAATTAGTGTTGAACAATGTTATACAGTATTGAGTGGAAACAATTTTATTCAAAATATTTGTATTTGGGAAGGAAAATGCAGTGTTCACTGAAATAATTGGCATTTTACAATTAAACATTATCTTTGGTAAAATAGACTGCTGCTAAATAAGGCAACAGTGCATTTTTGTATTTATACACAGTAAAATAAAAAAAGTGGCAATATTTCTACATATTTCTACCTATATTTTTAAATTTCTCCGATAATGGCCCCAAATGCACGGTAGTTTAACATATATATCGCGAATTAGCAACCATTTTGCTTTTTACCTCAAGAAAATCGTCCAGCCAGTTTTTAAGAAATTCTAATTTTTCTATATTTCTTATTATAGCCCATGTTAATTCCAAAAAAATTAGCTGGCCATATTTACATACAGACATACTTAAAATTTTTATTCATCAAAATGGCGGCAATATTTCAACCTTTATTATTTAATTGCTCCGATAAGGGCCCCAAATGCACGGCAGTTTAACATTTATATCGCGAATTATCAATCATTACACCCTGAACCCATTAAAAATGGGTAAAAGGGGTACAATGTTTTTGTTCAAAATGTAAATGTATGTAACAGGCAGTAGGAAGAATCTCCGAACACTTAAAGTATATATTCTTGGTCAGCATCAACAGCCGAGACGATCTAGCCATGTCCGTCTGTCTGTCCGTGCGTCCGTCCGTCTGTCCGTATGTATGAAGGCAAGGATCTCAGAACCTAGAAGAGCTAGAGACTTGAGTTTGTTTCCGATAATCGATAACTTACTCCGTTTCCAAGCAATCGATAAGAATCGATATCGACATCCTGTTTTTTGAGCAAATTGGGTAAATAATAAGAGCTAGAGTCACCAAACATGATATGTTGCTTCTAGAATATTATATATATGTCAAGTATCTTTCATTTTATACCTATCGCCACCTCCCCGCTCCCTCCTCAAAGAGGGTTCAGGGTATTCCCTAGTCGGGAGCTCCCGACTGGAAAATCCATCCCTCCTTGGTATTAATGGGTGACAAAGATTTGGGGGGTGACGTTTTGCGCTTACATTCATTTCCAAGAATCCATAAAAAAAGCATTCGAGACCCCGTTCACATTTTTCGCAGAATCAAAGCATCCTCGGTAAAAAGTGCAATTCAAAGATTTTTTTGGTTCAGTTTTAAGTGGTGTCCGATATGCTTTAAACTTTTTTTCAGAGCTCTACATAAGAACTTAATAAATACATGTTTCCGCGATTTTGGGAATTCCACCCGCAACAGTGGGTAATTAGCCAAAAATGTTTGTATGAAACTTTTTTGATTATCATTCCATCGGCCTCAAGCTCAATTTCAAAGATCTTTGCTCAAATTAATTCACTTTTCCAAAAATGTATTCCTCCTTCGTGGAGATAGGGGTCAAAGATTTGGTTGTTGACGTTTCGCCCTCAAATTCATTTCCAAGGATTTACATAAGAAATCATTTGAGACGTGTTTCACATATTTCGTTAAATGTAAACTTCGGTGGACAGATCATTTCAAAGATTTTTTTTGGTTAATTTTAAGTTTTCTCCGATTTGTATCAAACTTATTTTCAAAGCTCTGCATAATAATATGATGAATACGTGTTTCAGCGATTTGGGAAATTCCACTTGCAGCAGTGGTAAAATGACGGAAAACTTTTATATAAAAGAAGTTTGTTTACCGCCCGCTCAGTTTCAAAATCATTTTCAAAACTTTTTGAGAACATTGATTTTATAACACACATGCCACGGACAAGGTCGGGCTATACCCGTTAGTGTATATATATTTATAATAATAGAATAATACAAATAAAATACCAAGAAAATAAAAATTACCTAGAAAATACTTTTTATTGAAATTAATTCGATATTCCCGCAAGCTAGGGAAAAAGATTAAAGTGCATGGAAAAAAAAATAAAAGAAATGCTAGAACCATCTAGCATGGCATTTGCGCAGTATTTCATTTGAACTGTATTTTTATACCCTGAACCCATTAAAAATGGGTAAAAAGGGTATAATGTATTTGTACAAATGTATGTAGCAGGCAGAAGGAAGCATCTCCGATCCCATAAAGTAATATATATATATATATTCTTGGTCAGCACCAACAGTCGAGTCGATCTAGCCATTTCCGTCTGACTGTCCGTCCGTCCGTATGTATGAACGCAAGGATCTCAGAACCTATAAGAGCTGAAGACTTGACTTTAGCTGTAGGTCGTCCTAGTGCCCGCGCAGATCGAGTTTGTTTCCGATATTCGATAAAAATCTATATCGAAATCCTGTTTTTTGAGCAATTTTAGTAAATAATAAGAGCTAGAGTCACCAAACTTGACATGTCTCGTCTAGAATAGTATATATATTTGTATTTGGTGGTGGAAGAAGAGGGTTCAGGGTATCCCCTAGTCAGGAGCTTCTGACTAGAGCCTCTTACTTGTTGCATTCATGTATACAGCGCCATTTTTTTAAGATACTGCCAACTTATGATTATACTAGCATACAAGAACACGAAGTTGACAGCCTGTGAAAAAAGTAAATAATAAATTAGTTTGTAAATAGGCTTGCAATGAAATTCTATACTTTGCAACTATATTTATATTTAAACATATAATGACACAAATTGCAGAATGTTTCAACAAATATATAAAATATTTATTTAGTATAAATAACATGTTTGAAAAATATTCATCGTCATGTGTAACTTTACTTATTTTCACAAGGTGGCATCTTTATGTTAGCATTCTTCATAAATTGGCAGCTCCTAACACAGCCGCATTTTTAATTACCACGCCGATTTTTTGAATTCCAATTTATTATTATTTATTATTCAAATTAATTATATATTTATTTGTTATTATAATAAGATAAGAAAAAACTCCAAATGGCTCCAGGAATCGCAAAATGGTAAGATTTTATTTTTCGATCAAAAGTGTTAAGAAAAGGGTTATAATAGTTTTGCATAAAAATATGTAACAAGCAAAAAGTGGCATTCATATATCTATCTTACTATGCAAATCATATACTTTTTAATCGGACTATAAACACCAATGTTAATAAAGAATGTGTGAAAGCAAAGCACATTCATTGCATAAGGTGCGCAGCTTCCGGCGAGAGTGCTTGTGAATTTGTTATGCCTTTGCAGAGGGTATTATAATTTTGTCTCGAAATGCGTAACGCATAGAAGGAAAAGTGAAAGAACAATAATTTTTTTTTACATAAAATATATATGAATACATGCAACTGTCGATTTTGATCACTACCGCGGTTGAAGAAAGCCAAAAACGAATTATAATTGTGAAATAACTCGTCCTCTGTTCTTTTGTCGCTGTTCGCTCTGATTGGCATTCGTTTTCCTTCCTCTTGTGAATGGCAGCTTAGAGGTAGGCCCGATGTATATTGGCCGAAAGATCGTGGCTAGGGCTGCCACAGTACTCTCCCCTAGACAAGTCATAGATTGTAAGGGCGAGTCCTGTGCTGCTTGTCATACGTGCGAAGTTATGGGACTTTGATTCGTGAATCTCCGTCACCCCCGAGACCAGCTGCGTCATTCGTGGGGATGGCTTCGGTAGCCCCTTCAATTGCAGGTTGTAATCTATCGATCGACAATGCTGTTTCTTTGCCATTGACCCGCACGACGAAGACCCGATCTGATTGATGGCTTGGATATCACCTCATACGGTCCTGAGTATGGAGGCTCCAAAGGCTGCTTTACATGAGAGCATTAATGTATGGCTTTGTGCAGAAAGAGTTTAGGCTTGCTATGATGCGAAGCTGGCGTCGGCCTTACCGCCTGCATGTTGGTACGAAACTGACTGACAAACTGCCCTGGATTCGAGGGTGCGTCCAGGTCATAGAAATATTCGTTGGGGAGGCGAAGTGTGCACCCGTACAACATTTCGGCAGTTGATGCATGGAGATTTTCCTTGAAACACGTGCGGAGGCCAAGCATTACAGTTGGAAGTAGTTTGGTCCATGGTCCATTGCACATTAAAGCGGCTTTCATAGACCTATGCCAATAAATTGGCTAGTGATTTAAAGGGTGGGGATTATCAAGGGACACCCAAACCGTGATATCCAGCATGACCAAATTGCATTGCAGACCGTCTGTGCTGTCATATCCGGCTTCTGGCCAGTGAGAGAACTGGTCGATCATTGTCAGGCAACGCCTGTATCCACCTACCGAGGGCATCACGACAATGTCGAGGTGTATATGGTTAAATCTGTGGTCACGGACACTAATTTTGGTAGGTATGATCGAGTTGTGTTTATGTATTTTCGCATTCTGACATGGCAAGAAATTTCGTGACTATTCAAATATGTCCTTACGCATCGACGGCCAAACATATTTAGCACAAAATTTGTTTACTGTGGACCTGCCACTAGGGTGAGAAAGTCGGTGAAAGTCCGTTGCTGCGGCCGCTTCAATGCTTTTTGTATCGATCGTCGTCGGCATCGTTATGGCATTTATCTTGGAGAGCGCGTCTGCTACTACGTTTTCGTTGATCTTTGTGGAGTATTGGGAGATAAATCCTAATTGGTGTAGTTGGCGCTCCGATGCTTTTTGAGGTTTTTGGGCGAATGCGTTCATCAGCGGCTTGTGATCAGTTTTTATTACGAAAACCCTTGCTTCATGTGTTTGAAATACTTGATCGCTTCATAGATTGCTAGTAGCTCCCTGTCATATGTGCTAACCTGCCTTCCGTTGCGTTTAGTTCTTTAAACCTCTGTTGTATTGCTCCAGTACCGCACCGATGGCTTTGTCGGAGGCATCACAAGTCAGGCTCAGATCTGCGTGTGGAGAAGGATGAGCGAGAGTGACTGCATTTGCAATGTTGGCTTTGCAATTTGCAAAAGCCCTGATTGCCTTCGCCGTCCACTCTACTGTCGTTAGTCATTCTTCTTCATGTTGCGCGTCAAATCATTGAGTGGTGCCTGACTTCTGAAGCATGTGGTATATAGCGGCGATAATAGTTCACTGTTCCCAGAAAGCGGCCCAGTTCGCATATTGTTTGTGGCCGACCGTACTCTGCGATCGCCTTGACGCGTTCCTCTGGAGGTTTAACACCGTTGGTATTAACTGTGTAGCTTAAAAAGGATACCTCAGTTTTTTGTTAATTATTTCGTTAATCCTGAGGCCCTTTGCTTGCAGGATCCGTGGGACATTGTTCACGTGTTGCTTATGCTCCTCACCTGAGTTCGACATTATCAGGATGTGATCTATGTAGCGGAACGCATAGTCGACGCCTCGGAAAAGTTGGTCCATGAAACGCTGAAAAGTTTGCGTTGCAGTTTTGAGTCCAAATGGCATGTATACAAATTCAATCAAACCAAACATACTGCAATTTTCTCAATGTCTTTTGGTGCCACCGGTATCTGATAGTATTCGCGTTCTAAGTCTAAAGTTGTGAAAATGTGTTTACCATGTAACCGGTCTGCGAAGTCGTGTATGTGTGGTATCGGATAACGATCAGGAATTGTTATCGCGTTTAGCTTTCTGTAATCGCCACAAGCCCGCCAACCAGCACTGGTCCTTGCTACCATATACAGATTCCTTTGTTGATCAGTTGATAGATTTGTGCTATCGCTGATGCCGGTTTCTCACCCATCAGTCGCCGTGGACGATCTGCTACTGGCGCTCCAGTTGTGATGATGTAGTGGCGAACTGCATGTGATGGGCGATTATCGTGTAAGTTGTTGGCCGTTTTAACCGCCTCTGTATGTTTTGCATGAGGGCTATGACTGTGTGGTTTTCGTGCATTATTTGCAGCTTCGAAATGCTGCGAGTTGTTTGAACTGCCGAAAGTTGGGTGCTCCTGTGTGGAGATAAGACGTTGTTGCTTGATGTCTATGAGCAAATGGAACTTTAACAGAAAGTCAGCGTCTATTAATACCGTTTGCACGTCAGCAATGATAAATGACCACTTAAAAGCACGAGAGCAAGCCCAAGTCGAGCTCTAGGTTGCCATATGTTTGTATTATGGTTCGCTTTGCGGCATATAATTGCAGTTTACCTTTTCAAAGTATGCTGTTTATCATTGAGCAAGGCACAACTGACATGATTAGTATGATTAGTATGCAGATCCTGTACGTGAAGACGGTGGTCTTGCCCCCCCGTCACCTATGCTAAATGGTTGCTGATCGTGGAAATGTTTAACTGTTGGTAACGTGGGTTGGCATTTACGGGCGCGATCACCAAATTTTCTGTGGAGAGCGACATTCGTCCTGCAGCTAATTGACTTTCTGCGAAAGCGCGTGCTAGGCGGCCGCAACATCAGTTAAACTGGGGCTATTGTTACTGACCGCTTCTATATTCTGCTGTTTTTGCTCAGCAGTTGCAGTTTGTGTCGACATTACATTAGTCGGTTCCATTCTACTATTTTCCAGCATCTTGTCCGCGATTTTTGCCAACTTATTTTGGTCGTCTTCTTCCCAGACAGAAATTAGCGGACGAACCGACATTGGCAGCTCGGCGATAAATAGAGTGCGTATAACGGCTTCGCAGCCATTACGCATGTATGTAAGGATTTCCGACAGCCTCTTGCCGGTCATGTCGCGACCTTGCTGAAGTCTCTTTAATTTTGAGTCCTCTGACTCCACAAATGTTTCGAGGAGCAGTTGTTTCAATGCGCCGTATCTGATATTCAGAGGTGGATTTGTGATGATATCCAAGATGGTGAGAGCGACATCCTCCCCCAAGTGTACCGACACCAAGTCGAACTTGCGATCGTCAGCTACAACATTGTGCAAGAGAAACAGGCTCTCCAATTGTGCAAACCAAAGTTGAGGATTGCATTTGTTGAACTTAGGAGCGTTGATCTGTGAGCATTGCTGCACATTTCCTGCTAGTGGCCGTGCAACCGACGATTGAAGTTGCTGCACTTACACTTGCATGTAATTAAACGTTCGGGGTCACCACTTTGGCCTCTTGCCCCTTGTATTCTTAATATTCGTTTTATTTTTGAAATCAATTATAATTGTGAAATAGCTCGTCTTCTGTCCTCTTCTCGCTGTTCGCTCTGATTGGCATTCTTCTCAAAAATAGTAGTGCATCACTGGGATTCTTATACCCTGATCGCCATGGGCATAATTTATATCAATTAGGAGTATACCTAATACATAAAACTGTTTTAAATTTTAAATTTTTCGGTCAAATGAAAATCGCATGTAAATTTTCAATCGGTCAATTCTTTTTCCATTTTTATACCCTGAACCCATTAAAAATGGATAAAAGGGGTATAATGTTTTGTGCAAAATGTAAATGTAAACATTCTATGGTACAATAAGATATACTGTAGAAAATTTCATTAAGATCGGTGTTTGTTTTGTTTTTCGGTATTTTAACTGCGCACGTGTTTGCAACGCGACTTTCTGTGCACATGTTCGAACACACATTCATGCACGTCTGCTTTGAATTATATCAACAGCATTGCAATTGCAATTGCGATTGTTTTCTGTGCTTCTATTTAAATTATTTTTTTTTTCTCAATAAAACTCAATTATTAGTGTGGCTGTTGAGTAGAAGCAGTGGCAAGTGGTGCGGTCTGTCGCGAGTTCGAGCCCTACCGTGGAAAGTAAATACCAATGTAATTTTTTTTTTAAATTATATTTATTAATTTAAACGAGCTGCATTTGGTGTTGGAATAAGAGGGTTCAGGGTATTCCCTAGTCGGGAGCTTCCGACTAGAACCTCTTTGATAGAGCCAGCACGATTCAAACCTTGGATAAATCGAGTAAATGAAATTGTAACGGCTAGTTCATAGATCGTGGTCCGTCTGTCCATCTGACCGTCCGTCTGTCCGTATGTCTGAACGCAAGGATCTCAGAACCTATAAGAGCTAGAGACTTTAAATTTTAGCTGTAGGTCCTCCTAGTGCCTACGCAGATCTTATAGGTTCTAAGATCCTTGCGTTCATACATACGGACAGACGGACGGACGGACGGACAGACAGACGGTCATGGCTAGATCGACTCGGCTATTGATGCTGAGCAAGAATATATATACTTTATGGGGTCGGAGATGCTTCCTTCTGCCTGTTACATACATTTGCATTTTGCACAATATACCCTTTTTACCCATTTTTAATGGGTTCAGGGTATAAAAACTATCTGTCAATAACATTTTTACTCATCAAAATGGCAGCAATATTTTAACATATTTCTACCAAATGGTGGCAATATATTTTTTATAACGGTGCTTAACAAAATAAGGTGGCTATATTTGAAATTGGGTTTCCTCATTTTGAATTGAGAAATGGACGTGACAAGCCACCAAAAAAGGCATGGGATGCGTTTGCACGCCTTATAAATAGGCCTCAAATTTCTAAAAATTGTAACCTGAATGTTTTGCTCGCAACCATTTAAATTACTTACTACTTGAACTGTTCTGTTCAAGCTATCATCAAAATTGTGCCACATACATACGGACATGTCTATGTCACTCGGCTGATGATACGCTGGTTCCGGCTCTTTTACGTCGGCTGGGGTGGGTTGTATAGGTTATCACTTTGCCACCTACTCGCAGATATGCATAATTACATAAAAATTCGCGTACTGTTGAGACGTTCGATTGCATTTGAATGAAATAGGAAAGATTGAGAACAATCACAGAACAGGGACTAGAAAAAAAAAAGGTTAGTGGCTGATGATGTTGTTGTTACGCTGTGCTGATGTTAATGCGACAGCTGTTGCCCACCCTACCATGATCACCGGGGCCGCTTGACCAGATTGATTGATTGGTCGGTGATCAGTAAAACAACAACACTAACTGAAAACTCCGACGATGCATGTCTCCTCATAGATAATAAATTAGCACATGTTAAATTTCCTCTTCAACATATTTATTATGACACAAAATTTTGTTTTTCCTACCCGAATTCACATCAATGGTATAAGGTTGATTAAAACTTAAAGCTAAATATAAAGATATTTAAATGCATGCTTAGAAAAAAAAACAAGAAAGAGGTTCTAATAACTTTCATAAAATATTTGTGTATTCTCAAAAAGTCAATTGCATTAAAATTTTAGCTTAAATTGGTGGGCAATACAAGTTAGGTTATTAACTTGATTTATAGCTTTGATAGGTATAAAATGAAAGATACTTGATATATACATACTATTCTAGAGTAAACATATCACTTTTGCTCAAAAAACAGGATTAAGATATCGGCTTTTATCGATTGCTTGGAAACGGAGTAGGTTATCGATTATCGGAAACAAACTCGGTCTACGCATTGACTAGGAGGACCCACAGCTAAAATATCAAGTCTTTAGCTCTTATAGTTTCTTAGATCCTTGCGTTCATACATACGGACAGACGGACGGACGGACGGACAGACAGACGGGCATGGCTAGAACGACTCGGCTGTTGATGCTGACCAAGAATATATATACTTTATGGGGTCAGAAATGCTTCCTTCTGCCTGTTACATACATTTGCACAAATACATTATACCCTTTTTATCCATTTTCAATGGGTTCAGGGTATAAAAAAAAGTTCCATTGGCAGGGTTCGAACTCGCAACTGACCGCATTACTTGCTGCCGACTCTACTCAGTAGCCACACCAGCCAAAAAAAATTTTTTCCTCGGTAGGGCTAGAACTCGCGACAGACCGAACCACTTGCTGCCTCTACTCAACAGCCACACTAATAATTGAGTCTTGTTGAGAAAAAAATGAATTAAATGAGCAGCACAGAAAATATACAATCGAAATTACAATGCTGTTGATAGAATTCAAAGAAGACGCGCATGAATGTGTGTATACAGAACACGTATACGTATACAGAAAATCTTGCAATTTGCGTCGCAAACACGTGCGCAGTAGTGCGCAAAATACCGAACAACAAATCAAAAACCGATCTTAATGAAATTTTCTAGAGTATATCTTATTGTAGCATAGAATATTTGTGTATTCTCAAAAAGTCAATTGCATTTAAATTGTGGCTTAAATTGGTTGGCAATACATGTTGGGTTATTAACTTGATTTAACTATGTAAACACTATTGCACATGTTGTTGTTTTCCCCGCCACATGGTATTTTTGCAATGTGTTCGTAGGTTTGTGTGCTACTTTTATTTATTCTTTGTTGTAACAGTCTGGTTTGTTAGGCGTTTTGATAGTCGCGGTACATATATTAGGGATTTGTATATTTTGTCAGGTTCTCTTGGCTTATTCCTTTCCATTTGTCGTCTTTTTAATAAAGTTTTGATTACGTTTTGTGGGAAGTCGTATTTCGTCAAGAGCTTATTAATTTCATGTTCAATTTCTTCACCAAACTTGAAATGTTGCTTGTAGAATATTATATATAGATCAAGTATCTTTCGTTTTATACCTATCGCCACCTCCCCTCGGAAGCTCCCGACTAGAACCTCTTACTTGTTTTTCTCTTTTCTCCTATTATCTTTTTCCTCTCTTTCTCTCCGTTGCGATAACCGCCATGTTGGTCAAGAGAGTAAATTATTAACGAGGGCGTGAGAAAAGGAGAGAGTAACTAGAGCGAGATATAAGATAGCTCAGCCGCATATAAACATTGTTTTTATACCATGAACCCATTGAAAATGGGTAAAAAGGGTATAATGTATTTGTGCAAATGTATGTAACAGGCAGAAAAAAGCATCTCCGACCCCATAAAGTATATATATTCTTGATCAGCATCAATAGTCGATTCGATCTAGTTAGTTGCGAGTTCGGACCCTGCCAATGGAACATTTTTTTTTATTGTACCATAGAATATTTGTGTATTCTCAAAAAGTCAATTGCATTTAAATTGTGGCCTTTAATTGGTTGGGAATACAAGTTGGGTTATTAACTTGATTTATATTTTTGCGGTGGTAGCGGGGAGGTGGCGATAGGTATAAAACGAAAGATACTTGATCTATATATAATATTCTACAAGCAACATTTCAAGTTTGGTGAAGAAATTGAACATGAAATTAATAAGCTCTTGACGAAATACGACTTCCCACAAAACGTAATCAAAACTTTATTAAAAAGACGACAAATTGAAAGGAATAAGCCAAGAGAACCTGACAAAATATACAAATCCCTAATATATGTACCGCGACTATCAAAACGCCTAACAAACCAGACTGTTACAACAAAGAATAAATAAAAGTAGCACACAAACCTACGAACACATTGCAAAAATACCATGTGGCGGGGAAAACAACAACATGTGCAATAGTGTTTACATAGTTAAATCAAGTTAATAACCCAACATGTATTGCCAACCAATTTAAGCCACAATTTAAATGCAATTGACTTTTTGAGAATACACAAATATTCTATGCTACAATAAGATATACTCTAGAAAATTTCATTAAGATCGGTTTTTGATTTGTTGTTCGGTATTTTGCGCACTACTGCGCACGTGTTTGCGACGCAAATTGCAAGATTTTCTGTATACGTATACGTGTTCTGTATACACACATTCATGCGCGTCTTCTTTGAATTCTATCAACAGCATTGTAATTTCGATTGTATATTTTCTGTGCTGCTCATTTAATTCATTTTTTTCTCAACAAGACTCAATTATTAGTGTGGCTGTTGAGTAGAGGCAGCAAGTGGTTCGGTCTGTCGCGAGTTCTAGCCCTACCGAGGAAAAAATTTTTTTTGGCTGGTGTGGCTACTGAGTAGAGTCGGCAGCAAGTAATGCGGTCAGTTGCGAGTTCGAACCCTGCCAATGGAACTTTTTTTTATACCCTGAACCCATTGAAAATGGATAAAAAGGGTATAATGTATTTGTGCAAATGTATGTAACAGGCAGAAGGAAGCATTTCTGACCCCATAAAGTATATATATTCTTAGTCAGCATCAACAGCCGAGTCGTTCTAGCCATGCCCGTCTGTCTGTCCGTCCGTCCGTCCGTCTGTCCGTATGTATGAACGCAAGGATCTAAGAAACTATAAGAGCTAAAGACTTGATATTTTAGCTGTGGGTCCTCCTAGTCAATGCGTAGACCGAGTTTGTTTCCGATAATCGATAACCTACTCCGTTTCCAAGCAATCGATAAAAGCCGATATCTTAATCCTGTTTTTTAAGCAAAAGTGATATGTTTACTCTAGAATAGTATGTATATATCAAGTATCTTTCATTTTATACCTATCAAAGCTATACATCAAGTTAATAACCTAACTTGTATTGCCCACCAATTTAAGCTAAAATTTTAATGCAATTGACTTTTTGAGAATACACAAATATTTTATGAAAGTTATTAGAACCTCTTTCTTGTTTTTTTTTCTAAGCATGCATTTAAATATCTTTATATTTAGCTTTAAGTTTTAATCAACCTTATACCATTGATGTGAATTCGGGTAGGAAAAACAAAATTTTGTGTCATAATAAATATGTTGAAGAGGAAATTTAACATGTGCTAATTTATTATCTATGAGGAGACATGCATCGTCGGAGTTTTCAGTTAGTGTTGTTGTTTTACTGATCACCGACCAATCAATCAATCTGGTCAAGCGGCCCCGGTGATCATGGTAGGGTGGGCAACAGCTGTCGCATTAACATCAGCACAGCGTAACAACAACATCATCAGCCACTAACCTTTTTTTTTCTAGTCCCTGTTCTGTGATTGTTCTCAATCTTTCCTATTTCATTCAAATGCAATCGAACGTCTCAACAGTACGCGAATTTTTATGTAATTATGCATATCTGCGAGTAGGTGGCAAAGTGATAACCTATACAACCCACCCCAGCCGACGTAAAAGAGCCGGAACCAGCGTATCATCAGCCGAGTGACATAGACATGTCCGTATGTATGTGGCACAATTTTGATGATAGCTTGAACAGAACAGTTCAAGTAGTAAGTAATTTAAATGGTTGCGAGCAAAACATTCAGGTTACAATTTTTAGAAATTTGAGGCCTATTTATAAGGCGTGCAAACGCATCCCATGCCTTTTTTTGGTGGCTTGTCACGTCCATTTCTCAATTCAAAATGAGGAAACCCAATTTCAAATATAGCCACCTTATTTTGTTAAGCACCGTTATAAAAAATATATTGCCACCATTTGGTAGAAATATGTTAAAATATTGCTGCCATTTTGATGAGTAAAAATGTTATTGACAGATAGTTTTTATACCCTGAACCCATTAAAAATGGGTAAAAAGGGTATATTGTGCAAAATGCAAATGTATGTAACAGGCAGAAGGAAGCATCTCCGACCCCATAAAGTATATATATTCTTGCTCAGCATCAATAGCCGAGTCGATCTAGCCATGTCCGTCTGTCTGTCCGTCCGTCCGTCCGTCTGTCCGTATGTATGAACGCAAGGATCTTAGAACCTATAAGAGCTAGACATTTTTGATGTAGGTGCTCCTAGTGCCTGCGCAGATCGAGTTTGTTTCCGATAATCGATAACCATTTAATTATTTCTCTAAAAAACTGGCTGATCGATTTGTTTAGAATTAATGCGTTAAGTTTCCTTAAACATGTATCTTTAAGCTGGTAAACCGTGCATTGAGGGCCATTATCCCTGAGAAAAGATATTAGGGTTCAAATTCTAGGGTAATTTTTTACGGTCATTTTGTATGGGGCTAGCAACGAGGTACAAAATACAAATATCTTAAAAACGTGCTGATCGATTTTTATAATTTTTTCAAGATTGGTTAGGTGAAACTCTAGGCTTTAATCGTACATATGCGGCTTCCGGGTCCATAATCCCCAAATTAAGATATTTAAGGAATGGTGGAGACTTAATCTTTCAACCACTTGGTTTACCCAAATACAAATGAATGTAGACAGTAAATAATTTAATTTTTTGCAATTCATGGTATCCCGACTATGGGATACCCTGAACCCTCTTCCTCCAACACCAAATGCAGATATACATATATAATATTCTAGAAGCTACATGTTTAGTTTGGTGACTCAAGCTTTTATTATTTACCAAAATTGGTAAAAAAAACAGGCTTGAAAACGGAGTAAGTTATCGATTATTGGAAACAAACTCGATCTGCGTAGGCACTAGGAGGACCTACAGCTAAAATTTAAAGTCTCTAGCTCTTATAGGTTCTGAGATCCTTGCGTTCAGACATACGGACAGACGGACGGTCAGATGGACAGACGGACCACGATCTATGAACTAGCCGTTACAATTTCATTTACTCGATTTATCCAAGGTTTGAATCGTGCTGGCTCTATCAAACTATGAAATGGTAGTTGCGAAATCTGAGAGTTATCTACATCAACTATTTCATAGCTATCATTTTCAAATACCCGATTGATCTTATACGGTCCACGATATTTGGGCGCAAACTTTTTATTGATCCCAGGCGCTGTATCCACATTACGGATTGCAACGAAACTTTCTAATTTGGGCCCTATGTTTTTTTCGTTGGTCGTGCCCAGAATGCATCGACAAGCAAATTGATTTCCCTAGAATTTATAATTCTGTGAGAAATCAATTCTCAAAACTGAATAACGTGGCTAAGCAGCTCTCGAGTAGCTTTGACTCGAGTTTTGAGTTCCTTAGCAAATTCAAATGCGAGTCTCCAACCAATCGCCGGTTGGAGCCTCAATTTTTGCAGTTGCCTACTCCGCCTGTCCAGACACCTACACCACTTTTGTCCCTGCCTAGCAACTTGGATTTATCTCCAACATGATTAAATTGAACCATATCTGATTTTGAGATTTTTTCGAACAATTATATTTTGCATAGAAATGATCGGCCGACTCGAGGTGGTGGGGTATTAATTGCCGATAAAGCCACTCTCCAGTCAGAACTTTTTTGTTTTAGTACGCCTACTGACGCTGAGATTGTCTCAGTTAAGGTCTCTTTTCCTACACGGAATATCTATATTACATGCTCTTATGTTCCTCCTTTTTCTGATATTCAAGTTTATATGAAACATATTACTTGTATTAAAGAAGTTTCTTCACACGTGCGTGATAATGACCTATTTATGGTGTTGGGTGATTTTAATTTGCCGAACATTTCTTGGTCATTATTCACTGCCGAAAATTATCTAGTGCCCTCAGCACAGCATGATTTTATAGACTGAATGCTTGATCTTTCGTCGTTTCAAATCAATTCAATTTCTAATCATTTGAATAGAACACTTGAGCTTGTATTTGTTAACGACTACCTTATTTCTAATGTGTCTAGATCCCCTCCTTTATCTCTTCCTGAGGATGTATATCATCCTACTTTAGAGGTTGCAATGTTCAATTGTAATCCTCTCATTTCGTGCTCATTAAGCCCCGCCGTTGCTTTCGCAAAGGAAATTATTCCTTGCTTAATCAACGTATTCATGCAATCGATTGGTCTTTTTTATATGACGCGGTTGATATGAATATTGCCATTAATCTTTTTTAGATGATTGCATTCTTAATTCAATTCCCTCAATTGCTTCTTCAAAGCCACCCGGGTTCACTCACAGACTATCAAACCTACAAAATATTAAGTTTAAAAAGTTTAAAAGGTCTGGTTCGAGTATTGACTTGGCCAAATATTCCATAACCAAGTCGAACTTCTTTCTTCTCAATTCTCAGTGCTATGAGAAATATCTTTCTCGTTGCAAAAGACTATTTACCCAAAACCCGAGACAGTTTTATAATTTTGTAAACTTGAAGCGTAAATCTTCAAGTCTGCCATCTTCTTTTTCTCTCGGGATAGATAAATCTAGCAATGATTCCGATTCTGCTAACCTCTTTGCTAATTTAACCTAATCAACTTACTCTTCCGTCTTCTCTTCTATAGCTGGATTGGGAAATCAATCCTCTCTTCTTCTTACTCTCCTGGGCCTGACAATGTTCCTAGTTGTTCCTTCTCAAGGAGTGTAGTTCTTCCCTTCTTCGTCCATTGCTAAAGCTTTTTAATCTATCCATTGAATCTTCAGTCTTTCCATCTTTTTGGAAAGAATCTTATATCATACCACTCCACAAGAAAGGTGGAAAGTCTGATATACAAAATTACAGGGGCATTTCAAAACTGTCCGCTATCCCTAAATTATTTGAAAAAATAATGACTTCGCATTTGCATCATTTCTGCAAATCAGTTGTCTCCCCTGTTCAACATGGATTCGTAAAGAATCGGTCAACTACGACCAATCTGCTAGAGTTTACTTCCTTGGTAAATGATGCTTTCCTTTCGAAAATGCAAACTGATGTCATTTACACTGACTTCAGTAAGGCGTCCACCATGACATTTTCCTTTTTAAACTTGACCGATTAGGTTTCCCTCCATCTCTTTTGATTTGGATTAGTTCTTATTTAAAAGGTAGGACCCAAAGAGTAATGCTGAGGCAGACTACCTCTAAACAGGTTCACGTTACTTCTGGTGTTCCTCAAGGTAGTCATCTTGGTCCTTAACTCTGTACTCTTTTTATAAATGATCTCACCTCGGTTATATCACATGCATATCATACACTAATCCCCTATATCATTCTCGTCTACAAGACGATTTGAACACTATGCAATTTTGGTGTTCGGCCAATCAATTGCATATGAATTGTTCAAAGTGTATGTTTATGACCTTCAATCGCACTACACCTTATCTTGTCAGCTATACAATTGACAATACTCCATTGCAACGTATACTAACAGTTAAGGACCAAGGCGTTCTTTTTATTTCTAAACTCAGCTTCAATCTGCATATAGATACCATCGTTACTGAGGCAAAAGGTGTACTCGGATTCATTAAACGATGGTCTAAAGAGTTTAATGATCCTTTTATAACGAAACTTCTGTACATCTCTCTAGTTCGCCCTATCCTTGAATACTGCTCTTGCATCTGGTCTCCGCAGTATATCAATAGCCAGGATCGTATTGAATCTGTTCAGAAGCAATTTCTGCTTTTTGCCTTACGAGGTTTAAATTGGGACCCTAATCTTCGGTTGCCATCTTACTCCAGCAGGCTGCTTCTTCTTAATCTTCTGTCGTTAATCAACCGTAGGACAATTCTCGGTTTTGTCTTTCTACATAAGTTGATTGTTGGCGATATAGATTCTCCTTTTCTGTTAGGGCGTCTTCAATTCTCTGTTCCGTCCAGACCAACTAAAATTATCGACCCTTATTCCTATCTACGTGCACAACAGACTACGCTATGCACAATCCAATTACAATAGTTTGCATCACGTTTTCTCTACCGAACTTTCTCTACCCCTAATAAAATCGTTGCTTTCAGGATACCTCCGGGAAGTCACTGACCATTCTCAGCTATGAGCAGGGGCATAGCTTGCCGGACAGGCTATAAATTTTCCCCCACCGGCTCGGTGATTTCCTATTACTATCTCTCTATCCTAACTTCATAACATTCTCTTTATTTTTCCCAATTTATTGTATTTTCTCAATTAATATAGTAAATTATGATTATTTTTAATTTTAACTAACGAACACTATTTTCTCTAGTAACACCCTTCTTCTTAGTGTAGGCTCTAATAGAGTCACTGACAAAATTAGCTGTGAATAGGGGCACAGCTGGCCGGACTGGCAAATAAAACACCTCCATCGGTTGGTGATGCTATTAGAGAATTGTGTACTCTAACTAGGCTTTTAGCATTAAATTTGATTCGTTAACCGTTTACTCGTTTTATCGACCATTAATAAAGAAATAAAATAAAATACAATTTTTTAATTGGGACTGCACAATGTTATTACTAGCGCTTTTCCTCAAGGATTCAAAATCTCGCTGTTCCATGCTACTAATCCTATTGTCTAAGTACTCAGTCAGTTCATCTAGAATGGGTCCTCTTTGATCAACTCCAAACAGTAACATACTACGGATGTTTTCCGTATTACTATAAACCGGATTGTTGATAGCGAACTCTACCCTACCCATGAATTTATGCCTGTCTGCTTGGTCTATGCCACGTTCGCTTAAAAAGGTAGTATTCTAAATATTTACCCAACGCATCTTTAGCCTCACGTGTACTTGTACTATTTACTGGAAAAAGCTTTACAATTTTTGTCAAGCCATCCACTACCACTAAAGGGTGCTTTCTTTTCAAATTGATACTCGGAACACAAGGTTTGGGTATGCTATGAAGAGTCCTATTGTGTATGAGTCCTACAATATGTATGACAAACAGTTACGGATAAATTTCTCTACTTTGCTTCGCATAGAAGGGACCAATAAGATTTTGTTAAATTATTAAAACACTTTTCTGCTGCTAAGTGGCCCAGTTTTTCATGCGCTAAGCGGATCAACTGGTCTTCCATATTTGCAGGAGCATATAATCGCAAGCCATTGCTTTCATCAATTTTATACACAATGGCAACTATTAATTCAAAGAAAAGTACATCACTTTGCTCTTACAAATCCCAGACTTTTATAACTTCAGGATCCCCCATCTGTTCAGTTAGCAGAATTAAGTCAACACCTTCGGGCGACGCACCTACCACGCCCACTATGGGTAAGGATTGCAATAAAGATTCTTCGAAATACTCATTCTTTACCGATTCTACAACTCTCTCTCTTCCCTACGTCTTTCGAATTCTGCCGATACTCCCCGCAGGCCACTTTCACTACGTTTATCACTACAGCTATCACTATTCGCTATGTCCACTTATTCTGGCCGCCTACTCAAGCCGTTTATATGCAACAAGTTGCTACCAGGTCTGTGTTCGATACGATAATCATCAAGCGTCTGTACTAAAGAAATACAGTCCGTTATTACTTAAAAATTGTATGCTAAAGGTATACTCTAAAACGGCTCAATGCATAAATTATGGCAAGGGTTTCCAACTCAAAGCTGTGATTTCTAGATTCATCTGCTGTAGTCTTTCGGTCTGTGGCCGAATAACAGAGCTGTCGCTATTACCATGTCGTCCATAAACGCTTCTATTTTCTTAGTTCTAAGAAATTCGCTGAGTACCTAAAATTAAATTTTTGAAAAATAACAGACCCATTCTTGAGGCCCCAAGGCATTTTGAAGTATTCGTATTGTCCCTGGGAAGTCACGAACGACGTGAATTGCATGAATTTCTCTTCCTTTTCTTTTTTTTTATATATTCCAAACAAAAAACTATCAAAATGTCTCGAACCGTTAACTTATTTAGACCAAGATAATCGACGCATAAGCCGATGTCTACTGATTTCTTCTTAACCAGTACTATGGGACATGCATAAGGGGAGTTACTATGACGAATAATTTTTGTATTTAATAATTTGGGGTCGATTAGTCTTATGGTCATTTTCTGTCTCGGACTTATAGAATAATCATGTTCTTCACATAAATAACTAAAGTTTATAAACAGACGACATTAGTCAGCCACTTCTCGACAAAAATCTAATCCAATATTAAGGGTTTTATCAACATCCATTTCTATCCCTGCACAAAATTTGGTAATATCGCTGTGTTCTGCTTCAGCGAAAAATTATTTTGTGAGCGCTGAATAATTTCTAATTTACTTCTATTATTATTTGCAGAATTATTGGTTAGGATAAATGCACAAATCCAAAACGGAGGATAAAGGAGGGAGTAATTTGATTGGTAATCTATCTAAAATAGCGGGACAAAGTCCCACGCTACACAACAACGCCAACAACCAAGAACTTAAATGAAAACGAATATGACCAGGGCCACAAAGGTCCATTTATTGTATACATTGACGCTGTTGCAGGACGAATTAAGTAATCGAATGTTTAGTATTAAGTATATTCTAAAAGTATGTAATTTTGCCCTCTGAGTGTACGGGCACATTGAATTTGGCTTGTTGCCGCCATTACATAAATGTTAAGCTCATTATTGTCGTGAGTTCGAAGGCCGTAGGTTCTAACCTATGTAATCCGTTCAGAATAAAACACTTGCATGAACACTTGCATTGGTATTTGCACTTGCACTCGCAATTGCACTTACACTAGCATGTTTTGCATTACGCTGTCTGTATTAACATCGGAGTTACATGGCCAGGGGCCAGGCGTAAACCTTGCAATGTTCAAATTGCAAACCACCTTCGTTTGGCACGCGACAGACGCCATTTAAGAAAACAATTTGAAGAAAGCCATCAACCAATTTCATCTCAGTGAAGTTTTCCATTAACTAAAAGTGGAAGGCATAGAGGAAGTTTCAAGAGTGGGCTATGGCAGATGTTAGGTTAGTTGCAGCTCCACTGCTAAGGGAAACTGGGTATGCTAGAGGATTTGACAAGCTTTGACTACAAACCAGGCACTTCCTCTTCAAGGCTGACATCATATTCAACATCCCCACTCATATTTCTGAGAAAATTCTGTGGGAGCATATTTCCACAGTCATGAGGACAGGAGAGCCCTCCAACGGGTTGGTCCCCACGTGTAGGGTGAGGGTTTGGTTTAGAGGCACGACCTTACCATCATAGGTCAAGTTTCTTTACTAGAGGGTGGAGGTCCGTCAGTTCATTCGCTTCAAGCAGTGGTTCAGGTGTTTTAAATTCGGTCACATAGCGCAGCACTGCATTTGCGGCGTTTGCCATTAATAGATGCAAGGCCCTAGATAATCTCTCCACAGCAGCAGCGCCGACTCAGTATGGGGTCAATATTCCACCACTTCTTTCGCCAGGGTAGTGAGTGGCTCATCGAGATCCGACTCGACAGAAAAGTGTTTCTGATCTGATTCAATACGATCCTGGCTATTGTTATACTGCGGAGACCAGATGCAAGAGCAGTAATCAGGGATAGGGCGAACAAGAGAGCGAGTTTGGGGATGAAAGGATCGTTAAACTCTTTAGACCAATGTTTAATGAACCCAAGTAAGCCTTTGACCTTGGAAGCTATATGACGATTAAGGCAGAGCTTAGAATCAAAAAGAACGCCTAAATCCTCTTCTGTTAGTATACGTTGCAATTGAGAATTGTCGATTGTATAACTGACAAGGTAAAGTGTAGTACAATTGAAGGACATAAATATACCCTTTGAACAATTTAGATGCAACTGACTGGTCGAACACCAAAGTTGCATAGCGTTCAAATCATTTTGTAGACGAGAGTGATGTATTGAATTAGTGTATGAAAGAGCAAGTTTCACTTCGCCCGCATACATAAGAACACTGGCATATAACCCAGGGGAGATCATTTATAAAAAGAGTAAAGAGTAAAGGTGCTAGATGACTACCTCTTGGAACACCTAAAGTAACGTGAGCCTGTTTTAAGGTAGTCAGCCTCGGGTTTCTTTAGATCTTACCTTGTAAATAAGAACGAATCCAATGCTAAAGAGAAGGAGGAAAACCTAAACGGTCATGGTTAAGGAGTATAAGATCATGGTGCACAGATTCAAACGCCTTAATGAAGTCAGTGTAAGTGACATCAGTTTGCATTTAAGAAAGGAATCAAATTCCAATTCTCTTGTTAATTGCAGGCCACTTTCTCCAAGCAAACTGACGATTCAATCGCGACGAATACTATCCGAAGCTCCTAGCACTATTTGAAGCGAGAGTATTGTACTTTCCTTACTTTAAGTGGCTTACGTTCCATCCAACGTGATTATCGCGATTATTGTTCATTTTTAATAAATTAATTTATTATTCACTAAATTTTTTTATAAAAATGTATGTTTCTGACGGCACTCCCAAAATGTGTGTCCTCTCTGGGCACAGTTCCAACCGGTGTGCCTTTCGCTGCCTCCGTCGCGCGGCCGCCACCTGGTTCATCATCCGACGCATATACCTCGTGAAGTTGGTGTATGCTTATGACTTGCTGTGCCTAATAATATGCCGCATTTAACGGCTGGAAACGAGTTGTCAGCAGTCGCTCTGCATCGTGGCACATTTCTCGCAACTCCTACATGTTGGATGGGTAATATATGTGGAGTATATAATCCTGGAAAGAAGAACCCTTAATGCACATAAATATTTATAAATTTTATTACGACGTACTCGTCGATCGTCTCGCCTGGGTTCTGCTTCCTCTCGCGCAGTTCGTGCTCTAGCTGAAAATTGGACTGGAACTGGTGCTGCAAAGTGTACCACAGATTTGGCCAATCTGCATTCTGGATGTACGTAAGTGCATCCAATACGACTCCTTTGCCTGACCCTCAACTAGGACGTAGAATTCGCGCAACACTTCTCCGCATGGGACCTGGTAAGTTAGCTGCATGTGCTTAAAACGAAAGATAAATTCTGACACCGGCATACTCCTAGTTTCGCCATTAAATACTAAATCTCATTTTTGGATATGCAGAGGTGCGCATAAAGGTATCTAGGCATCCAGAGTCTAAATTAGTCTTAAGTCGAAATTATAATTTCATATTAACTGTGCAACTATAGTTGCAATCATTAATAAGTGTTTTCTAAAAACTTCTTATACTATTACTAAAAATAAGGTTAACGCGCCAAATATGTAGTTGGTATTTGTGATTATTGCAATACTTAATTTCCTCGTAATTGCCCAGTATTTTTGTGGATCCTGAAAACTATCGATAAATTTCAAAATACCAGCAACATCGATTTAATCCTATCGATGGTTTTCCAGCTCTACAACAGCTGTCCCGGTTTCAGGCTTTTTGTCAAATGCTTGTCGATTTTTAGTAAATTGACAACAATCAAAATGAAGAAACACCATTTTCTTGACTATCGAAAAAAATTAATTCTGGCACCAATGGTGCGTGTAGGCACTTTGCCCATGCGACTGCTAGCCCTCGAAATGGGCGCTGACATCGTTTACACCGAGGAACTTGTCGATCTAAAATTAATAAAAAGTATCCGCCGCCAAAATCGTAAGTTGGTATTTATTACTAAAACAGAACTAAGAAACAATTTGTTTGACCTTTCAGCCGCATTAAGTACAGTAGATTTTGTAGATCCGTCTGACGGCACGATTGTTTTTCGCACATGTGCTTTAGAAAAGTCAAAAGTAGTGCTACAATTGGGGACTAGCGATGCAGCACGAGCTCTGGCCGTAGGTAAGCTGGTACAGTATGATGTTGCTGGCATAGATATAAACATGGGCTGTCCCAAGGAGTTTTCGATTAAGGGCGGTATGGGAGCTGCATTGCTTGCAGATCCAGCGAAAGCAGCACATATACTACGCACACTGTCTTCGCAGTTAGACATACCAGTTACTTGCAAGATCCGTATACTGCCCGATCTCTTAGACACCATAAGACTCGTGCAGCAATTGGCAGCAACGGGCATTGCCGCGATTGGTATCCATGCGCGTACTCGAGATGAACGGCCACAGCATCGCCCACATCCGGACGTTCTACATGCCGTGGCAAGCGCCGTAGACATACCTATCATAGCCAACGGCGGATCTCGGGATATGCACACGTATGATGATTTGCACAAATTCCAGGCTTTGTGTGGCGCTGATAGTGTCATGGTCGCTCGTGCGGCCCAGTTTAATGTGTCAATATTTCGTAAACAAGGCATTTTGCCAGTGGATGAAGTGATTTATAAGTATCTCCGTTTGTGCATTGATTACGACAATGCTCCGCACAATTCTAAGTACTGCGTGCAAAGCATCTTGAAAGAACTACAGGAAACGCCGCGTGGAAAGAGGTTTTTGCAATGTCAAACTCTTCAGCAGATTTGCGAGATTTGGGATTTAGGTGACTATTGTCGTCGTCGGCAGCAAGAGCTTAAAGATCGCGGAAATGCTGGCCGTGCCAACGTAATACTGACACAGTGTCCGACTAAACGACAAAAGCTCGGGCTGCCTGAGAGTTCTACAGACGAATATCAGGGTGTCATTTACCGCAATGTAGCGTTTCTGCGATCCACCTACACAAGTGGTAAGCGTGTCTAGAAAACTAATCAAACTTATGCAATTTTTATTGTTATCTTATTTTCTCTACCAATCTATATATCTATCTACCCCCATTGTAGACACTCAGCTACCGAAGATGGTGCTTTATGTGCACGCGGGTAGAACGGGCAAGCAGCCGCCCTGTTATGAGACGCTGCGCTGTGACAAGCTTTTTCGGGCCATCTGCAGCTTTGACGGACAGCGCTATAGTAGCAGCTTCTGGGAGAAAAACAAGAAACAAGCTGAGCAGGGTGCCGCATTAGTAGCTTTACTGCAACTCGGACATCTGAGAGAAAAAACTCTCCTCGACAATGGCAGTCTGATCAGTTAGAATTAGTTTAAAATCACCATCAATATTTCTAAAAATATTGTTTGTCTATGTTTATGTCGAATTACTTTTAAAAGAATGGAGACTACAATGTTTTGGAATTAACAATTGCAACACCCTGTTAACATGTTATTAGTAAAGACAATATAAACACTAAGATGAGTAACGCCCACACATTTGAAAACTATGCAAAATTTCTAGCTTGGCTTTTCGCTCTTCAAACGACACGCATTTTCGAAATACATTGAGCGAAAATAAACTTGTACCTTGTAAAACTTGTACGTCTGTTTATTGGCGTTTTGAGGGTCTACGAAACCAAAATTTATTGCGATGCTTGACAATTCATTCTTTAGAATGTTCAAGTAGAACTTCTTCGTCACTACATCATTGAAAATTCGCAGCTCACTAAAACCTTTCGACAATATGCATCTCAGTACTCCACGGTCAATAAAAAAATTCAGTCACTCTTAATATTTATTGCATACAATTATGACTTCTTTCTAGCTTTCTGCGAGGAGTACTTATGCATTTTTAAAATTTTAGTAACCGTCTCGTAGCTCGTTTGAGGATTAACGTTGATCTGTATTACAATTTTTGAATGATAGCATCTAGTGATCTTTGGTGGTCTGCCTCCGGAGTGCTTTAATTCTAACCTCTTTTCTTTTTCGGAGCAGTTTAAAATATTATAAATAGTTCCCAACCTTATTGGGAACATTTCCACTAAATCCTTAACAGATTTGCCCTTGTGGTAAACTAATTGAATTAGGTTTTCATTAATTCGTTGGCCAGGCATTGCAAGAAACACTAAATTGGGCAAGATTTGTACATAGCAATAACTCACTCATTCAATTTTCTTAGAATTGGAAGTACCGTTAGATAACTTCGGCTCTATTTCAAATTGTGATTGCATTTTGCAAAGTATAAATTGACAGCGCAATATTTGCCGAATTTTAATTTTGTCTCTTTTTTTCACTTTTGTGTTTTTAATTTTGGCATTATGACTTTTGTATATACATATATGAAAAAAAAAAAACTTAGAATAATATTTATATGCAAAAAAAGTTAAGAAAAAATAGTTTAAGTCGGTAACGTTTAAAATTGAATTTGCGTGACGATTTTCGTTTTGCAAACAATTACTTGACAAACTATTACCTTAGATAATATTGGTAAATTTTAAAGGCAAATTTGAAAACAATATATTTTAATCACATATCGCACCTTGTGCCATAACTATCTTTATAAAGTAGCCCACGTAAACTAGCTTACCTTACCTTTAATTTTTGCACAGTGTATGCTGGAGAAGTTCTTGTCTCAGCCAATGGCGTGCAAGCTCCTATGTTTGTATGTGTGAATTATGCATGCATGAGTATGTGTGGCTATTGGGGCCAAAGAAATTAATTTTGTTAGTTTTTTACAGCGGGCCATGACCTATCCCAAATTTATTGTCACATATACATATGTGTTGTGTTGAGGTTGGTTCGCTTGAAAACCCGTATTTTAAAGTCGATGATAACATTTGGGTAATTTTTTAAAATTCATTAAATATATTATCACCCAAAAGTAGCAATAGCCACTGCAGGGAATAACAACACTTACAAATATGCTTTGGTGTATGTATAGACACTCACATGCAGACATAATTGTCTGCTCGGCCCTCCGAACCGAAGCTGAGAGTACATTCTGTTTTAGCGTTTTCAAGCTGCATAGTATCATTTTGTTGTATGGCGTTACTTATCTTAGTGTTTATATTGCATTTGTTATTTACGATTCAATAAATCGAAAAAGAATCTACTGTGCTATGGGGTAACTATCAGTCTGAAACCACACAATGCTGACTTTTAATCCTTGATTAGAATACAAGGTTTTGATATTTGTGAGGGGTTTTATGGGCGTGGCCATTTGAAAACCTACCAAAAGGGTGTAATGGTTTTGTACAAAGGTATGTATTAGTTTAAAGGAAGCATTTCCGACGCAATACAATTTATAAATTGCTGCTCATTATAGCTTATTCGATAAGGCCACACTTGAAATTTGTATTATTTTTCTTAGGTCTTAAAAGCTAATCACAAAAATTTCACATCTAGCTTCTTGAATACTCTATAAATATCAAGCATCTTTTATTTTATAGCTATTGCCATCCCTTTCTTACATACATGGGATAAAAAGATCATCCTATTGTTTAACGTTTTTTAGTTAATTAAGAACTTTGTTGAAATTGATCAAATTAGGCGAAAAAAATAACACCACTTTTCGAAAATGGATTTAAAATGAAACAAGTAAGAGTTTCTAGTCGGGAGTTCCCGACTAGGGAATACCCTGAACCCTCCCAGTCCAACAACAAATGCAGTTCGCGCATCGCGCTCGTTTAAAGTAATAAAGATAAATTAAAAAAAAAAAAAGTTCCCTTGGCAGGGTTCGAACTCGCAACTGACCGTATTACTTGCTGACGACTCTACTCAACAGACAAACCAGAAAAAAAAAACATAGTTTCCCAGTAGGGCTCGAACTTGTGACAAACCGCAACACTTGCTATGCCTCTACTCAACAGCCACACCAATAATTAAGTATTATTGAGAAAAAAACGAACTAAAATAGCATTGCAGAAAAAAGTCGCAATTACAATGCTGTTAGAATGCGATAGAATGCGAAGCAGACGCGCATGAATGTGTGTGTGTACCCAAATTCTTGATGTTTTCGCTAGCTGAGCCATCCAATTGCGCATATAACTTTGGTTTTCTCCTAACCGATCTTAATGAAATTTTCTTCAGTATATATTATTGTACCATAGAATATTTGTGTATTCTCCAAAAGTCAATTGAATTAAAATTGTGGCTTAGATTGGTTGGCATATAAGTTGGGTTATTAACTTGATTTATAGATCTGCGGTGTTAGAGGGGAGGTGGCGATAGGTATAAAATGAAAGATACTTGGCATATATATAATATTCTAGAAGCAACATATCATGTTTGGTGAGTCTAGCTCTTATTATTTACCCAATTTGATAAAAAAAACAGGATGTCGATATCGATTTTTATCGATTTCTTGGAAACGGAGTAAGTTATCGATTATCGGAAACAAACTCGATCTGCGTAGGAACTAGGAGCACCTACATCTAAAACCTACAACTAAGTCTCTAGCTCTTATAGGTTCTGAGATCCTTGCGTTCATACATACGGACGGACGGACGGACAGACAGACGGACATGGCTAGATCGACTCGGCTATTGATGCTGATCAATAATATATATACTTTATGGGGTCGGAGATGCTTCCTTCTGCCTGTTACATACATTTGCATTTGCACAAAATTACCCCTTTTACCCATTTTTAATGGGTTCAGGGTATAAAAAAAAGGCCAATAAGTGGCGAATTCCTTAGTTAACAATTTTGAACTATTAATACTAAATCTATATTTATCATTTAATATTAAGTACAGTGTCCAGTGGCAATAACAGCTGCGCAGCGTCTTGGCATTGAATCAACTAAGTCCTGCCATCGTTTTAAGGGAATTTCGGACCAGGAGTCTTTAGAAGCAGCAATTGTCTTCTTGACGTCGGACAACAGCTTTTTGATGGGATTTAGATCAGGCGACTGAGCTGGCCACTCCAAAACGTTCCCAGAGTTTGCCCTGAACCATTCCTTTGCTTTCTTGCTGGTGTGTTTGGGGTTAATATCCTGTCGAAAGACCCGCACGAGGGGCATTTCGTATTCTGTCTCCATGATATTCACATACACGTGCTGATCCATGATGGTTTTTATCCAATGTATTGGACCTACTCCATAGTAGGAAAAGCAGCCCATACCATTACCCTACACCCTCCACACTTAATGGCTTTTGTGGTGTACTGTGGTTTGTATTCTGTGTTCCTTGGACGTCTTAGGTATGATCGAGATCCCTTTCCCTGGCAAACTTCATGCGCTTAGTAATAGGTGTCGCGTTTAAAAGTGGTACCTTTCTTGGTTTACAGACTTTTGGGTTATTTTGCCTAAAGTATGAGCGAACTGCTTGGTCCGTCACATTTATGTTAAGCTCTTTTTTAAGCTCGGTAGCAGGCTTGAAGGGATCCTTCGTGTTCTGACGAATCAGTCTTTTGACATGAAGAGGGTCATAGATCGTTATCGTCCGCGTGTTTCAGTATTTTTTTTGATAGTTTAAGGCGCTTTTAATCATTTTATTGGAGCATCCTACAAATTGACCAAATTCTCTGTACGTTTTTCCGTCCAATATCCATTTTTTTATAAGATCGCGCTTCTCTGCCCGTGTAGTGCTTTCCACGTCCCATTCTAATGATTATTATTCACTATTATGAAAGAAACAATGACTACTCAAAACTAATAAACAAGTACATTCTGCAAAGGCAATTCCGCGATATAACGAGGATTCACTAAAAAAGGATAATGGTGCTATTTTTTTTTTCGGCCGTTTTTGAGACTTTTTTCTTAAAATCGCCAAAAAAAAATATAGACAGAAATTTGAAGAACGGTAACACTGTTTTTGTTAATGGGGAACACTAAACAATATAAAAAAATATCAAGTTTTAAAAAAATCGGAACAGTAATTGCATTTTTTTTTTATCAAGAACAAAATGTGTTGTAGTGGTGCTATTATTTTTTTCGCAACTGTATAAGGGTTATATTATATATATAAAGTTTATATTATATATAAGGGTTTTGTGCCGTGTTGACTAAGCTGGCTACGTCTGCCTGCTTGTCCGTTTGTATTAACACGTCAAACTCTGGAGCTAGAAACTGAAATTATTGAAAGTAGGTTCACATATGGCGCATGCACTTCAAGTTTCAAAAGAATAACGAAATTGCATCTTATCGGCTGCTCTATGTATCTCGATTAAATGTTGTACTGACACCGAGTTTAACTTAATTATATATTGAAAAACGTAATTATTTTTATTATGGTTTATTAATTTCCTAATGTTTGTGTCAGGAGTGTCTACGTGGTGGATGTGGTGTAGGAGATGAGATAGCTGCTTAGCATTGCTAACGTCGCTGTACGGCTGGAGGCGGCATCATTGTATGATCATCGCGAAATCCGAAATTCGCAATAAAACTTAGTAGATATTCCTTGGTGATTGGATGCTTAATGCTCTCCACGACGGCTACAAGGATACGATTATATGTTAACTGTGAACTGTATTAAACTTATCGGAAAACTTACATACGGCGGTGTTAAAGCTGTTGGGTAACTTTTTGTCCGTTCGCTCACGCATAAAATCCCAATTGCCAAATTGGTTCATGGTGCATTCAACAATTTTGTTGTCTAGCTCGCGAATTTCCTTTGTAAGCTTTTGCATACGGCCGAAGGGAGCGTCATGGCCGCCCACATAAAGAAAACCAACCTTTTTGGTTAATAGGCTAGGAACATCAATAAATGGTTAAAAAATAAAATTTAACCCATGTGCCAGCAAAAAATGAACACTGTTAGTTCTACATTATCTTAGGCAGCTAATATTTAAATCTTTTTTAGCCATCGTACATCAGCAGGCTCCTTTTTTTGCTGGTGCATAAGCAAGCGAGCTGCTTCTGGTTTTGGTTGAAGAAGTGTCAGGGTATTTGCTAGTAGGGCACTCCCGACCAGAACGCTCTTATTTTCGTTTCAGTGGTCTTCAATTGTCTAACCTCTATACTTACCAGGAATTATTACCCTTTATTCCCACCTAAATCCACGACAGATTACGTTACGAACTTATCAAATACAGGAACCATCGGTTTTTGTTTTTCAAGATAAGTTTTAAATTTTAAGTATCTAGCTCTTATAGTTTCTCAAATCGACGCGTTCATACATACGGACATGGTTAGATCGACTCGGCTATTAGTGCCATATCTGTGGAAACTATACGAGAGTTTAATTCGAATAGAGGCGGTAACAAGTAGTGCAATCAGTTATGAGTTCGCGTCCAATTGAGGTAGCTTTATTTGTTTAATTTTTTTTTTATTTCTGCTAAGGCAAACGACCTCATAGCACGAGCTGCATTTGGTGTTGGAAAAAGAAGGTTAAAGGTATGCCCTAGTCAGGAAAGTTCGACAAGAGAATCATACTTGTTTAAAGCCAGAGCCTACCGATTTGGTATGATCACACTGAAAAGTTAATAAATATCGGATAATAAACGCCTAAGTGTGGAGCGACTGGATAAATGAACAAAATTGAAGCGTAAACTGCGCATCAAGCGGCGTGCGAGCTTGTGTGTGTATGTTTGTATATAAATAAGCTAGAATGTCTGCAATGGCTGCTCGCCGCAGGGATAAAGTTATCTCCTAGCCGGGCTTTCCCGACTAGCACACTGTAATATTTACGTATGTTAATATTTACGTTTAAGAATGATTTTTTAATCAAATCCTGTCTTTTTAGCTTTAGATCCCAATGACGTCACCTTCAAAATTAGTTTCCTATAGTGGGAGTGAAATAAAAATAAGCGATGCCGTTCTATCGCAAAAAGGTCTTTGCTCTTCAACTCTCTTACTCTCTCAGCAGGTGAGCGAGTTATGGATCCGAACAAAAATGAGCTTAATGTAAGACCTGACGCACAGAAAATAATTGGCTAACCTTTTTTCGTTCTAGCTGTCCCATCTATATTTTGTATGGTAAGTACTACTGCCTGGAGTTAAAATATATGGTTTAATAAGGATAGCTTTTAAACTGCAAGACTGATATATAGAAACAGACGCACCCACTTAGTTTGTCTGCCAGATCCAAAATATATATACTTATTGATGGTCAAAAATGGTCTGCATTTATGTTCAATGTCTTACCCTTCGCCACGCTCTGTTATTATCTTAAGACGAAAGTCCACTGAGTTAAGCTCATGCGGTTTCCATTTAAAGACGTCGACGCAGACGCCGGCTGTGTACGGCTGCTGTGAAGGCTGGAAAATGAGACCGTCGGGCTCGTGTGCCAGCGAACGTGAAAACTTTTCGCCCAAAAGACGTGCCGATGTACGTATGTCCCAAAAGTCCTTGTTCCGCACACTAAACGGCTCCAGGGCGCGGTTAATGATGCCGTGCTTCATGGCAAGGATGCGTGGACCTGCGACGAGAGTTTATGTTTGTATTTGATGGTTTTACAAATTGAAGTGGATTTGAGCCTATTTAATGCGTACCGATAACATAATTTTTAATATAGTCCAAACGATGTGGAAAAAAGAACTCTTCGCGCACATCACGACCCGCAAGGCGTACGATATCGTAAACAAGATATCGTGGCGTTACTGTCTCGCCAATTTTGTCTAGCACCATTTCCTGCAAATAAATAAAAAAAAAACAAGATTACATACATTATTAGTTTATTTATTAAGCAAAGAGTGAAAAGAAGTGAAGGAGATTTCCTGAACCCCATACTGAGTTGCCATCACAAACATTCATTAAGTAATAAATATACAGAGAGGGCGTTTGGATCAAAAGCTCTTTTTCAAAAATTCTGAAGCAAGATACCAAGGTTGCAAACATAACGCCCGGCTGTCTGCAGCTACTTCTGCCCAAAATTCAATTACCACTTCAAAACATTTTCAATAAGAACCAACAACAACCATAATCAAAACAAACGACTCGACGATGAAAAAAGCATACCACAAATTCTGTCTCTGCTATCCCTTTTTGTTTGAGGCTACAGCCTATGATCTTAGATTCTGCACCCTTCTAACTCATTGTGGTTTCTAAGCACTGCTATGCCTATAATTCGCAAAGTCATGTCTTCTTCTTCTCCACTCACTTTCAACTTGCAAGCAGCTCGGCAGATTTTTATAATTTTTCATTTTTCGACCAGCATGGCACCCTTTCTCAAAATAGGGTTTTTTAACTACTCATAAGTTCTGTGACCAAATACCACTAACCTCCTCAAATAAAATTTTTGATCCAATGTCTGATTAAATTATAATTTCGTATTTAGTGTGGAACTATTGGTCCAATTATTAATAATTGTTTTCTTAAAAAATTATATACCATTTCTATAAATAAGGGTATCAATGCCGCGTCGCGCCTAATAGTTGTTGTATGTGTGTCTCATCGCACAAATATTGGTGCAAATCTGCACATATGTGTGTGTCTGCCAAGCCAAGGGAAGTCTATAAACTTAAGAAGATTGCACTATTCTGTTGCGCATGTGACGTCACAACCTAAGGCTTTTTGCGTGCGATCATTTTGTATTTAAAATGATTAGATATGTCAATCAATTATTTACAATGAAGGACACTATTCATAAATTATTTAAATGTACGTAACAAAGATCGAAATATATATTACTCAAGAGTAGAAATAGAATTCCATAAAATGTGACGTCATAATTTCTTTTGTTAACGCGCCGTGCGCGTAACCCTTTGATTTGAATGCCATGGCTTGCTGGGATTCAAATTTTCTACCTAATTGCGCCGAGACTCGGCTCTGCAACAACAATTTAGTACCCAAATTGTGCTGTTGTTCTTTCTACGCGCTGCCTTGTAGGAACGACAGAGAAACCCTCAAAGAACACAGTGGCATTATTTGTCCCTATTCTTTGCACTGAGTTTCCTATGTCCTCTAAATCTGGCTTCAGAATTTCATAGATCACAACGGGGGACGAAGAAAAAATGGGTTTTCGTGCGTACTGTTGTTGTTTTGCTAGTGATTTGTTGTTGTTTCCTATGGTAAATGAGCTTTATTTCTTGAGTTTGATTTTGCGTTTGCGGACCAACCTTAACTAGCTTGCTTGAGAATTAAAACGGTAACAAAAGCTCGGAGTGACTTTTCCGCTCTGTATCTGTTTATTACTCAATGACAAACATTCTAGCTTCCTTCTACCACTAACCAAACAGCATATCGACTGGACAAATGGGGGCGAGATAAAAAAAACCAACGATGCCGTTCTATCGCACAAATCATATGGAAGAGAGTAAGCCAAAGCACTTTCCTGTAGTGTAAGCGAATAAAAAGACATCATATGTATATATTACTCTCTTGCTCGCGATTTTGGACCAGATGCCTCCAATTATTTTTTGCCCACTATGGTTGTTCTGCATGTCCAGTCTATATGCTGGTTGGTTAGGTTAGTGCTTCTACACATGCATTCACAAAATCACACATACACACACGCACGCAAGACGCTTTCAGCTGCGCTGCTTCTTTCCTTTAGCCATACACTATGTGAAATGTTTCGTGATTTACTTCAGTGTTCGATCTTTATGAAATTTTTAGGGCATATGGCATATTTATGTAAATACCAAGCACTATACCTTTACCAACGGGGAGGCTATCCAAACGAAAAATAGTCTGGACCAAAATTGATCCCTAGATCATAAAATATAAGCAACAACAAAAAAAAAGGATTTCGATATAGATGTTTTCGAACTAAAATCAAATATAGATTTTTATCGAAATAACATAGAATATCGATTTTTATCGAATAAAAAATTGAATATCGATTTTATAGAAACGGGCCAGGTTATTAATGATCGAAAACAAACATACTAGAAGGCCCTACGGAAATGGCCAGATCGATTCACCATTAATACATCCCACAAAACCATTATACTCTTTTTACCGATTTTCAATGGATATACTAGTGTTCAAATAAATAAACATATAAAAATGTTAATGATGGCGGTAACTTACTCCATCTAGCAACGTGCCATCAAGATGCTCGTGCAAATTTTTGCCATTTACAAAGGCCATGGCTTCTACTTGAAAGCAGGAGTGATTGCGATCAAAAAAGTAGATCTCTTTACGTCCATCTATAAGCATCATATAGCGTGTCCCGTCAGCCTTCCAAGAAACCCTATATGGCATCTCACTGAGTTTCTTAATATTGTGCCTATCCATTGATACGGGCTGAGCGCCCGGAAAGCCGCTTTTCTGCCAGTTGCACCAGTTTTGTACCCTGTGCTGTAGCTCAGTGACACGCGGTTGATCCGTTACTTGCCTCACTCCAGGTACACCAGCCATAAAGGCTGCATTTTTTACAATCCACTCTCTTCGTCGTTTTTTCTTCTGGGGGCTATCGCCTGTCGCGCAGTCTTCTTCACAATTTGCATTTGAATCGGCATCTTCTTCATCTTCTTCATCTACTACCATCCCACCCTCAATTGCTGCTGCTGCAGCCTGCTGTGAAGTGGATGAGTAATTATCATCGTAGTGACGTTTTCTGTTGTCGGTGCCGATGTCATCGTTGCCACTACTGTCATCGTATTCTAGACACCAGTTGGGCTGCTCTGGGGCTTGTGGAGCATCTTCCTCATCTTCATAGCGACGAAAGAGCTCATTAATATAATCCTGCTTGTATATGCCAGGCGGTCGTGCATTGGCAAATACGGCGAGTGCAGCTTCTACAGAACAGTCCAGACGCTCTACCATATAAGAGATAATGAGAAATCCAGTCCGATTAAAACCGTGCGTACAATGCACAGCAATAACATCGAATGGTCGCTCGTTGATAAAGTTGTCAACTAATTCAATAAAGCTGTGTGTCTGCTCCGGTGATGGTGTTTCACCATGACCACGACACTGTAGCTTAATATACTGTGCGCCTCGTTCTTCCACTGTGCTTCGATCGTAAAACCGTTTTGTATTCGTCAAATCAATCCAGAGGCCTAGTTTTAACTGCAAAGAGGTAAAGGTATAAACAAACATGTGTGTGATATAACCGACAACAATTACCTTCAGCGTCTTGCAATAATCAAAGAGCATCTCGGGGCGAAAGGTGCATTCAATGGGCATTTTGTCTTGGAAAGACTGATTTAACGGCGTCTTGAAGGCGAGAAACCGCTCCGCAATAATTATGTCACTTTTTCGCGGACAGTAGAGCCAACGGTTAGGTAGTGGGCCTGAGCCCCGTTCGCGTTCGGGCTGTGACTGAGACATCCCGACAAGAGACAGACTAGTTAACTGTATATGCAAAAAATTGAGAATGAAAAAGACATGCGAATTATGTCTCTGATATGAATTCGCTTTTGCGCGGTTACAGTCAAAGCGCGAATGAATCGCTTTGAATATCGCGTTTTAATTGTATTTTTAATTTCGTCACATTATCTTTAGAGCAGCGCAGACAACTTCAGAAAGTGATTGCTTGCTTCTTGATTTCTTCTGTGTCACAATGCCCATTACAGGTTTGCGCATGAGCGATATTTTAGAATATATCGAATCATCGATAGTTACATTTTATCTACAGCGCGTTACTACTCTGTATGCGTCTTCATTCAATCCAAAATCAGTGGACGCGAGTTAAAAACGTACATATGGCATAAGCTGTTAGGTATGAGAAATAATGGCGTTTGTTATAACGAATGCAGAGAATTCTGGTCTCCTTTGAATTGTGACGTCACAATTTCGAATTTGAAGAGCGTGCACTGCGCATTGTATTAAAATGAAAGGTGATAAGCAAATGAAATACTGAACATTATACGATAAGCTTTTCTTATAAAAATGCTAATTCCACTACTAATATATAATTGTGTTACTTTAAGGAGATTATTTATATATTGTGCTGCATCTCTGTTCTGATACCCTTGTATAATTTTTTCATTAAATTTGTAACGCACCTATGCATATATTATTAATCAATATCGACCGTAGAGTCGTGCCAATTTTAATGCTATTGTCGTAATACCTTGCCTACTTACAAGATAGACATATTTCTGTTGCACGCAGTACATATGTCGTCCTGATCGGGTCACTATAACATAAAGCTGTATGGGAATTATCGGTCGCAAGGCCGTAAAGCAAGGGTATTTCTACGCAATGGCAGCAGGATTGCCACATGTATCTGTGACACTATGGGCACTAGCAAAAATAACTTAAATAGTTAAAAAATAGTATCTGCAGATCAAGTGTGCACTGGACTGCTACCTATTTTAACTAAGCCATCCAAGACGAGCAATTCAAGACTGAAGAAAGACATTTACAGGGCTATTATTATATTTTTTTTTCGCGATAGATGGATTGTTTTATAGAAGTATGGCGAACTGAATTAAATTCGATTTTTCTTTTGTGAAAGTCAATCTAAGTCAGTTAAAAGAACGACCCTTTTGCATCCAAATTTACGTGCGTCAAACTAGCATCGGTGACTTAGTGTCGATTTTTGGAATGTGGGCCCACTTTTAAATGCATTCATTCATTCATTTGTTTTTTAATTACACCTCATAATATAGGTACACCAAGGGTTTAAAAATTGGGCTTTCGCCATTCTTTAAAAAACTAAATTTAGGAATAATGGCCCCGATAACCGCATATACACGATTAAAGCCCTTAGCATCCTTATCAATCTTGAAAAAAATATTAAAATCGATTATAACGTTTTTGAGATATTTGTTCATCAGTACAACAATCTTGTTGCTACCCTCATACAAAATGACCGTAGGAAATTAATCTTGCATTTCAACCCCATTATCTCTTCCCAGCTATAATGGCCCTCAATGCACGAAATCTCAATTTAATGATATATACATATTTAAGAAAGCCTTAGGCATTAATTCTAAGCAAATTGATTGGCCAGTTTTTAGGAAAAATAGCTTAACGTAAGCAAATAACAGTCAACACATAAAAATAACAGAAGCAAGTAAGAGGTTCTAGTCGGAAGCTCCCGACTAGGGGATACCCTGAACAGTCCTATTCCAACACCAAATAAGGATCGCGCTACGCGCTCGCTTGTAGTAATAGAGATTAATTAATATATATATTATTGTACCATAGAATATTTATGTATTCTCAAAAAGTCAATTGCATTTAAATTGTGGCTTAAATTGGTGCGCAGTACAAGTTGGGTTATTCACTTGATTTATAGCTTTATGGGGGTAGCTGGGAGGTGTCGATATGTATATAATGAAAGATACTTGATAAATATATAATATTCTAGAAGCAACATATCAAGTTTGGTGACTCTAGCTCTAAATATTTACCCAATTTACTGAAAAACATCGATATAGATTTTTATCGATTGCTTTTAAACGGAGTAAGTTATCGATTATCGGAAACAAACTCGATCTGCTTAGGCACTAGGAGGACCTACAGCTAAAATTTCAAGTCTCTAGCTCTTATAGTTTCTGATATCCTTGCGTTCATACATACGGACAGACGGACGGACAGATAGACAGACAGACGGACATGGCTGGATCGACTCGGCTATTGATGCTGATCAAGAATATATATACTTTATGGGGTCGGAGTTGCTTCCTTCTGCCTGTTACATACATTTACATTTGCACAAAAACATTATACCTCTTTTACCCATTTTCAATGAGTTCAGGGTATAACAAGTAAGAGGTTTTATTCGGGAGCTCCCTACTAGGGAATACCCTGAACCCTTTTATTCCAAGACCAAATGCAGTTCGCGCAACGCGCTCGTTTGAAGTAATAAAGATAAATTAAACAAGTAAGAGGTTCTAGTCGGGAGCTCCCGACTAGGGAATACCCTGAACCCTCTTATTCGAACACCAATTGGAGCCCGTTTGAATTAATAAAGATAAATTAAAAAAAAAAGTTCCTTTGGCAGGGTTTGAACTCGCAACTGACCGCATATTTACTTTCCCCGGTAGGACTCGAACTCGCGACAGACTCCCAAAAAGTCAATTGCATTAAAATTGTGGCCTTAATAGGTGGGCAGTATCAATTGAATTATTTATTTGATTTACATATATGAGGGGGTAGCGGGGAGGTGGTGATAGCTATAAAATGAAATATACTTGATATAAATATACTATTCTAGAAGCTACATGTCAAGTTTGGTGACTTTAGCTCTTATTATTTACCAAAATTGGTAAAAAAACAGGATTTTGATATCGATTCTTATCGATTACTTAGAAAAGTGGCATACATACTAGAGCTGTGTCGTTCAGTTCAGAACAAGTTCGATTGAACGGGTCATCAAAATGAAGTACTGAACTTATTCAGCGATAAGTGAACTAAACCGGTCATTTAGTTCACTTGTTCAGTTATCCAGTTGGTCATGAACATTGAATTCTGCTCTGCTCAGGTCATAAACTATTCGTTTAGTTCAGTAATGCAGTCGATCATGAACGATGCGTTGTGCTTAGCTTCTCAGTTGCACGCGAACTATATTTTCTGTTCAATTATTTTTCATGTTTTCAGTTTTAAATATAATGTTTTACTTCTTACTAATTATACTGTACCATTGATAATAGATACTTGCAACTCAAAAAATCAAAAGTGAACTTAAAATAAACTGAACATCTCAAAAGAATGTATTGTTTATGAACGGCTTAGCTGCTGAGTAGAATACATCGTTCATGAATGACTGAACGAGTAGCTAGACGGAGTGTATCGTCGATGACCGACTGAACGAGTACGGAACACATCGTTTACGACCTGCTGAATAGCTGAACGAATAAGTTCAGTACTTCATTTTAATGACCCGTTCAATCTTGTTCTGAACTAAACAACACAACTCTAGTATGTATGCCCCGTTTCCAAGTAATCGATAAGAATCGATATCGACATCCTGTTTTTTGAGAAATTTTGCTAAATAATAACAGCTAGGGTTTCCAAACTTGACATGTAGCTTCTAGAATATTATTATTATATCTAGAATATTATTATTATATCCTCGAGGATCTAGAACCAGTAGACCCATCAAATAGCTTATGGCAGGTCACACGACATATTAAACGGCCTATTAGAAGGGCGGCTGTGGTTCGAAAAGCAAACGGGGACTGGTGCCGATCAGACCAAGAAAGAGCAGATGCCTTTGCAGAGCACCTTCATGACTCATTCACGCCGTTTGATTTATTTTTGTATAACTTCTTTAAATGAAATTTAATAATTAAATTATTATTATTTTTAATTATAAACAAATAAATTAAGAAATAAAAGTGTAAATTTGTTGTTTTTATGATATATTTTATTAACTGTTTTGTTTTATTTAATTATGTTGCGCTATTGAGCTTTTTCAATAGCTTTTACAAATATAAATAATTAACCTTTTATTTCTTGTGTTCCAATTTGTTTTTATATTTCTTAAAGTTACAAAAAGCAGGCAGACCCGAATTGGTCTGTGCTTATTATTTAAGAACAATAGTTTTATATAGGCAAGCGAGCCGGAATTAGTACGTGCCAATTTTAGCGAAGCGACAATTATTAGTTATAATTTTGAGTAATGCAAGTGGCCGATGTGTACCAAATGCATGAAGCGGCGCATCGAGGCCTTCGCATAAGTAAAGCTAGGGCAATAAAACGATCGTTACAGCGATGAGCGGCAGCTCTATGTAAATGAATTCTTAAGAGCGAAATTTAGGCAATTGCTTTGCAGAGCGAGTATTATAAGATACAATTAAGATGCTGCTCTTATCAGTTGCGAGGTCGCTCCAGTTGTTTTGGCTGCGTAGCCAGACAAATTATTTTTTATTCGAATTATAAAGTACAAAGTCATCACTAACTAAATATTGGGTCCAAATTCATATTTATTTATACAAATAAATATTTGATTTGTATTTTTAAGCATTCTTTTATTTCTTTATAATATTAATATAATTTAAAGAAATTATATAAATATTTGCATCGACTTAAAATGACATTTTCTACGAAGCCAACCGCAGTACACAACATGCATTCGTACGTGAATACAAATTTGTTCTCGAGCTCTGCAGAAAAACAGAAGCAATAAATGTGTAAGCCAAAGAAGTTAGTTTTCTTGTATTTTGTCACTTAAAAGAGATATCGGTCGGCAGATTTTTTCTAAACGCCGTTCGACATTAACTAATTCAAAAATTGTTGGATTATTATCCGTGAAAACCCTCACGAAATTTTTTATTGGCGCCCGAGCGAGGACATCGTTTTGATATTGTGGGATTTGCAGTACTTGGCAAAAAGTGCAATATTGGCTCGGCACAAGCCCAAGAGCTGCAATTCATTCGTCTACCGGCTGGCGTTTAAATCTGGTGTATTGGATCTTGACATCTCTTGGATTTCGGACAATATTAAGGAAAGTTTGGAAAACCTTATAATGAAAACTCAGGTATTTCGTGCCAAAAATTGATAACAATAATATCCACAACAGAGAAATCAGTTTTTGGCACATATTATTGATTTTTATATAAATAAAATTAAATATAAAATCAAGTGAACCGCCCTTAACTCATATTTAAACAAGTAAGAGGTTCTAGTCGGGAGCTAGTCGGGAACCCTCTTATTCGAACACCAAATGGAGCTCGTTTGAATTAATAAAGATAAATTAAAAAAAAAAAAGTTCCATTGGCAGGGTTTGAACTCGCAACTGACCGCATATTTACTTTCCCCGGTAGGACTCGAACTCGCTACAGACTGCACCACTTGCCACTGCCTCTGCTCAACATCCACACCAATAATTGAGTATTATTGAGAAAAAAACCAATAAAAATATCCACACAGAAAACAATCGCAGTGAAGACAGAATTCGAAGCAGACGCGCATGAATGTGTGTGTACAATGTACACTGTACACTGTACACTGTACACTGTACACTGTACACTGTACACTGTACACTGTACA
Source organism: Drosophila littoralis (assembly GCA_018903485.1). Lineage (NCBI taxonomy): Eukaryota > Metazoa > Arthropoda > Insecta > Diptera > Drosophilidae > Drosophila > Drosophila littoralis. The sequence continues at coordinate 30,354,624 of JAEIGF010000591.1, forward strand.
CTGTACACTGTACACTGTACATGTATATAAAAAAAAACAAAAACCGATCTTAATGAAATTTTCTACAGTATATCTTATTGCACCATAGAATATTTGTGTATTCTCAAAAAGTCAATTGCATTTAAATTGTGGCTTAAATTAGTTGGCAATACAATTTGGGTTATTAACTTGATAGCTCTGCGGTGGTAGCAGGGAGGTGGCGATAGGTATAAAATGAAGGATACTTGACATATATATAATATTCGATTTTTATCGATTACTTGTAAACAGAGTAAGTTATCGATTATCGGAAACAAACTCGATCTGCGCAGGCACTAGGAGGACCTACAGCTAAGTCTCTAGCTCTTATTGGTTCTGATATCCTTACGTTCATACATACGGACAGACAAAGCTAGATCGACTTGGCTATGCTGATCAAAAATATATATACTTTATGGGGTCGGAGTTGCTTCCTTCTTCCTGTAACATATATTTACATTTGCACAAAAACATTATACCCTTTTTACCCATTTTCAATGGGTTCAAGGTATAACAAGAAGATTAATTGTGTTTGTGCATAATTGGGCGCAACACTAGCGGTTTGATTATCCAACGTGCCGTGTTCATTACTGGAAGGTAACAATGTACTTGTGAGTTGTACAGCGGCTGTTGCTTAAGCCCTTATATATTGAGCATTGTCGCTGATTTTGTGCAGCTGCTGTTGCGAAGCAGAAATTTTTAGTTTTTTTTTTTCTGCTTCCCTTCTTTGCTGTTGGAATCGAGTGGATAGACAACAAAAATTTGCCTAACAATTTACGGTGACCATATATTATTGTGCTCTTTGATTCGATTTATGCACTTGGTCAGCACGTGATCGTTATTACAAGGTAACGCTGTACTTGTGAGTTGTGCAGCGGCTGTTGCTTAAGCCGTTATATATGTAGTTAGTTTGAGCATTGTCGCTGATTTTGCAGCTTCTGTTTCTAAGCAGAATTGGAGCACAGGTCATTGCCATTTTCCTTTCGGCATTATTCTGCTTCCCTGTTTTACTGATTCAAGCCGGGTGTATAGTCATCACCATTTCTCTAGCAAATTTTTTTTGGGATAAATTATTTTTTTAATTAGCTTGTGCAAAATGTCCACGCTTAATGATGGCAATGTTAAAGACGCCAAGGCTAGTTCGAAATTAATAGCGACTTTGCAAAAGCATTTATAAAGTTCTAGGAGATATTAAGCGGTTAAGGACCGGGTTTGAAGAAAAAACAATTTCATTTGATCAGATACAACTCCAATGTCGACTGGAGTTACTTGAAGGGTATATTGAAAAGATAATGGATATACAAGCTTACGTCGATATATTGAGCCCTAGCAACGATTCTAGGGCAACAGTGGAAGATATGTGTATTTCTACAAAAGCTTTATATTTATCGGCCATTAAGAAGGTAGAACGTCTCAGTCATCACGATTTATCGGCGTCATTCAGTCAACATCATACGTCACAGTTACCCAAACTGCGGTTGCCAAAGTTCAGTGGAAAGCATGCAGAATGTACAAAATTGATTTGTCTGTTTGAAAGTCTGATGCACAATGATTCCACACTGTCCAATGTCGAGAAATTTAACCATTTAATTTCTTGCTTGTCTGCATTTCAAATCATTGACTGCAATTATGAAAAGGCTTTAGCCAGTTTAAGAGCTGTTTATGACAACAAATTTTTGAATACGATTTCTCAACTCTTTGAAATTCCCTACATGACAAAACCTAAAACCTTCAGCCTAAAGTCTTAGAGGTGTTATAGACACCATATCGGCATTATATTCGTCTCTACAGCCTCTAGGCGATGACAAGAATATTGTAAGTGCAATGTTAATTCACTTGGCAATGTCAAAAGTAGACCAGGCAACGGAATCTCGATTCAAAGAACAGCTTGACTATGATAGTTTGCCATCTTGGTCAGATTGCGCTACTAAATTGAATCGGCGCTATCAACATTTAGCTGCCGAAGAGTCTACTAGGGGCAAAAGGAAACCAAGGCAAGCGGTTAATAAGGGACACATCAGGTCATCGTTTTCGTGCTCTAAGGATCAAAAAACAGGTACCAAATGCAGCTATTGTTCAGTCGCTGATCATAGTCTCGCAAACTGTCAATCGTTTAGCGCTCTACCGTTTATCAACGCTTTGGGTTTGTGAAGCAACACAACTTGTGCATAAAATGTTTAAAACAGAGGCAGGCATTAAACAAATGTGGAGGAACGAAATGTCGAGTGTGCTCAAAGCCACACCACACTGTACTTCACAGGTATGCGAGCGAGAATTTGCAAACGCAAGCATCTAGTTCCGCCACAGCTTCTCCACAGCAACAGGCTTATGTAAGTCATGTTCTTAGTGCCGAACAAGTGATCCTAGCCACAGCTGTAGTAAAGTTAAAAGATAGATTTGGGCATTTCCAGCCCGCGAGAGCTCTTTAAGATTCCGGATCGCAAATAAACTTTATGTCAGAGGACTTAGCACAACGCTTACGTCTACGCCATGAAGATGCTTTTTTGAAAATTGTCACAGTGGGAGCCACTACATCGAGCATCAAACACAAAGTCCATACATCGGTCCAATCGCGCTTGAATTCTCCTACTTTTGGGGCTGATTTTTGGATTCTGAGTTCTATCTCTACATACCAACCTGATCAGAAGATTCACTCCTCACAGTGAAATATACCTCCAAATATTGAACTGGCCGACCCTCGATTCCACAAACCTGCGAGAGTAGACCTGCTTTTAGGTGCTGAAAAGTTGTTCGACCTTTTTTGGGATGGTCCAATAAAGCTGTCTCCTGAACATCTAACGATTCAGAAAACATTGTTAGGTTGGATTGTGCCAGGAAAATATTCGCAAGGCACATCATTGAAGCACAAGTTAGCACTGTCGCAATTGATAGTGACAATAGTTCTCTCGACACTCTAGTACAACGATTTTGGGAATTAAAACCGATCCCAGAGAAGTCGAAGGCTGCATATACAGCTAAAGAAATTGAAAGTGAACGAAATTTTAAATAGAATGTGATTTGAGGTCAAATTGCCATTTAAAACGAGTCCAATAGTATTGGGATTATCCTTTGAGACCGCAAAACGTCGGGGTTTGGCTTTAGAGCGCAGACTCGAAAAGGATGACGTACTGCGAAATATGTGTAATTTTATTTTTATGAAAGAATATCGCGACCTTGGTGTCACCTCTTACGTCAACACCTCCAGGACTGCATTATTACATTCCCCATCAATGCATCATGCGTCCTGTTAGTATAACCACCAAATTGCACGTAGTGTTCCATGCGTCAAGCAAGACGTCAACGTCAATCTCACTAAACGAGACTTTAAAGGTAGGTCCAACTATTCAGAGGGAGCTATATTTAACCCTTGCACGATGTCGGTTGCATAAGTATGCTTTGAAAGCCAACATTTCAAAAGTTTCAGCTAATTGTGTGGAGGCAATATAAATCAGTAAGTTTACAGACGTTTAAACTCAACACAGTGACTTATGGCACTGCCTCCGCTCCCTTTTTGGCGTATACGTTGCCTATTTGAATTAGCAGAACTCTACGCAGAATCTAACCCAATTGCTTCTCACGTCATCAAAAACTATTTTTATGTTTATGATATGCTAACAGGGGCAAATAGTTTAGAAGAGCTCGAGATTATTCGCAAACAAGTTGGAGGTGGCTTAAAACTTGGGGGTTTAAAGTTAGCCAAATAGGCCACAAACCACAAAAGTTTGCTAAATGGAAATAGTGAAGAAAAGCGCAATATTTTCTCAGTTGCATCTTGATTGTTTGATCCGTTAGGATTGTTGTGTCCTTTGATTACAACAGCAAAAATTTTGTTCCAAGACTTGTGGTGGGTGAAGTTGGAGTGGGACGAATCTATTCCCATAAGTCTACACACAACCTGGGAAAAATTTAAACAAACCCTTTTAGAATTACATAAAATTTCCATTTCTAGACATGTTTTTCATTCCAGATACCAAAACTTACAAATTCATGGATTTGCGGATGCTTCTAGCCATGTTTGCGCACCCACGATATGGGGAAAATAGTTGCGAAGTTATTTACAGTCTCATGTGACCCTTAAAACAAAATCGCTTCTACGACTGAAATTATGCCCTACTCATCTGTTGGAAACATTGTGGTCTCAAATCGCTTTTCTCTTTGAGCAATATGAAGTGGAGAGCGTTCATTTTTGGTCAGACTCTCAAGTCACCCTTACTGGCTTAAAAGAGACCCCAGCTCATTAGCAACTTTTGTAGCCAACAGCGTAGCAAACATACAAGAACTTTCTGTTGGTGTTCACTGGCGGCATGTGCGTCAGAAGCGAATCCAGTTTATCTTGTTTCTAGGGGCAAAGATGTAGAAGATTTAGTTTGTCCGCTCTAGTCTAATGGTCCTGCATTTTTAGGACAAGGCCCAAGTGAATGTTCACAACTCCATGAATTTGAAATGTGACTAGAAATTCAATCATCTGAAAACCAGACAGTGACAGTGCATTCCGTAGCATAACAGAAATGTAATGTAGTTTTGACGCTAATCGAGCGGTGCTCCTCGTTCACTAAATTGGTGCGTATCATGGCATACATCAACCGTTTTCGCCAAGCGAAAAAACGTAGTCGCGAATCAGTTTTCTCACCACAGGAGCTGCGACTCGCCTTTTTAAAATTGGTACAAGTGGTGGTCTGAGCTATAATAAATAAACATTAAAACATCTTTGTTTGTTTTGCGTCGAAGGCGGTTCACCTGGAACTTGTTGCTGATCTTTCCACTGACTGTATTCTATCCATATTTAAGAGTTTACAGCGACAAAGCCTCCAACTTCGTGGAAGCAGCGAACGTCCTGAAGGACCTCCTGGCGGCGTTCAACGGCCAGAAGCAACAAATGCAGAACTACGCAGCGGAGGGAGGCGTCGACTGGGTGTTCATTCCACCAAGGGCATTTTGGAGGGCTGTGGGATGCCGCCATGAAGGCCGCCAAGCATCGTCTGGTTCGAGGCGTCGGCAATGCCAGACTTACACACGACGAGCTGAGCTCGTTCTTAATAGAAGTCGAGGTGCTACTCAACTCGCGCCCTATTGCTTCCCCAGGCCACCTGCTAATCGGGCAGCCTCTTCTTTCGCTGCCGCACGAATCAGGGCTAGACGAAGCCAACAGCAAGGTGAGCTTAGCGTATTTGAAGCAGTCACGAATGCTGTTGGCGCTCAAGCAGCGGTTCTGGCGTTCTTGGCCTAGCGACTACCTAACCACCCTGCAGCAGCGCAAACAATGAGCCAAGGACGTGCGCAACTTGGAAGTTGGATGCCTCGTTCTGGTACACGAGGACGATACACCACCCCAAAAATGAATAACAGGGCGCGTAATGGCAACCACGGTCGGCGAAGATGGTAAAGTGCGCGTGGTAGAGATTCGCATGACCGCAATCATCACCACTACCAATAGTTTAAGCCCTTAGGCCTTCAACCGGCCCGAAATGTTAAAGACGCTCTTAACAGTTGCTCTTAATTAATATAAAGAGCACTGTTAAATGTTGATCTTGTCGTTGTTTGAATTGTTCTCGAGCTCTGCAGAACTACAGAACCAATAAACGTGTAAAGCAAAGAAGTTCGTTTTTATGTATTTTTTCACTTCAAAGAGACATCGGTCGGTAGATTTTTCCTAATTTTCCGGCGTTCAACAGGTAAAAGGATTAACTAATTGAAAAATGGTTGGATTATTATCCTTGAAAACCCTCACGAAATATTTAGTCACTTTTACCATACATTGTAATCCTTCCAAAGAGTGATGGACAACATCTTAGCAGACCCTAACGAAAATTGTTGTTCAATCTATCTTGACGATATTATAGTGTTTTCATCATCACTCCAAGAACACGTTAACGACGTTTGACAGGCTAAATAGAGCAAATTTAAAGCTCCAATCGTAAAAATCAGAATTTATTTACCGAATTACGGAGTTACCGAATCTACCATACATGGTATATACGATTCGGTTCCACCCACCAAAACGCCGAGGAACGGCTCATCGCCCATATAAGACCAACTCAGCATTGTAACACACTGTTGCAATGCTGATATAGCACTTTGACAGGATGTTGGTTGCTACAGTTCTCGTGCAAGACACTTGAGCTGCTGCAACAGCAGTTTCTTATAAACATGTTGCTAACATTTAAGTAAACGATTATATGCATTAAGCTTAGCTTAAGCTTTAGAAACAAAGATACAGTTAATTTTGGAACATGCAAGAGAAACGCTTGAAGTGATTATTAAACTCTCATTTTATTCAATCAATCAAACAATTGCCAATATCTGGTAACTCCCGCGATATCTATAGAGTGCCGAAGGCAAGCTCGGCTGCTCTGGATATACGCTACGTTTTGCCAGGTGTGCCACACGTGGAGTGAACGTCTGTATTAGTAACCGTAAGTAGCAATGTCATTGATTGTCACTGAGCCTCGAAAGTAATCTCGAGCGGCTCGCGAATAAACAGGACGTCATACCCTGTAACCACAGATTAATCCATTAGAAATCCCAATACACCTCGGCAAGCGTTTTAAATGGGAATTAAATAATCATAATAATCACAGTAATAATGAGAATAATAATAATAATAACATTAAACAAAAAACGGTGAAGTGATAACAAGGGACAAAAGTGATTAACTCGTCAAACTGTGATAAGGGTGCGTCTATTTTTATTTTAATTTGTTTTTTTTTCTATTTTTTTTTTTTTTTTTTGAAAATAACTAGAAATGTTTGGGAGAAATTAAAGACAAAACAAAAAAGGGGTGAACAAGTAAAAAAAGCGGACTAACAGGAGAAAAAAAGGAAAGAGAAGGCGGCGCCGACTTCAGCGAAGGGTAAATAAAAAAGTGAGTAAACCGAAAATGGAGTCGGGTGAGTGCCTGGATCCACTAACGCAAAGAGGAGCCAACAGCGATCGCCCAGGAATTCGGGCTTGAGAAGGAAGGCCGCTTGGAAAAGCTACGTGCAGAATATCGGCCACTCCGAGTTGGAGGCACAGTATGTCAAAACTTTAGGGCCGCCGCCCTGGAGTGGTCCACCCGACGTTGACGGACAGCCGCGTCAGAAATCCGAACCAGGCCTGAGGATCGCTCAATTGTACGAGCGTCCGCAAATCCAAATCCCTAGGTTGACTGTCATCGGTATAGAGGTGCCCATGACATCCGAGTGGAGGGAGCCCGCCGAGCAACGGTGGTCGACACCGAGATCGGGCGGACCCCCGCTGAATTCACTATCCTCCCAGGCCGTATCGGATGCTAGGCCATTTCCAAATGTTCCGGAAATGGAGTATGATGGCCAACACGAACCATCACGAGCCCATCACGTATGGTAAGGAGGGCAATGAGCGAGGTATTCTGCCACAGGCCCGCTCTTTGGTTCCTGAGAAGTGAGCTGAGGGATGTGCCATGGTCAGTAGGAAAGGGTTCTTAGAGTTATCCTTGCCACCGTGCTATTTCGAAAGACTCTAGGACGAAATCAGGATTTGCCGGCAGCGTGAGGGCGAAGACTTCAAAGAGAACCTGATAGAGCTGAGGGCCTTAATGTATCACGCAAGGTGTGATCCGGTACAGGAGTACACCGGATATACAAAAACGCCACCCCGAATACAGGCGTTATGTGCGTAGGCAGGATTTCTCGAAATTGTCCCAGCTAACGCAGATGACCGTAGAATACGAGACGATCATGAGGCGGAAAGCAGGGCACTCGGGAATCGATTTAGTGAGTCAGTGACCACAAGTCCTAGTAGCCCACACGTCAATCCGTTCCGGTCTTGGCCTCGAGTGGCGGGTACGAACGAAAGGGTCCCCGCCTCACAAGGAATGGCCCATGCGGAGGTCGCCCGTCGAATGCTGAGCCCGAAGAGGGTTAAATCCGTGACGTGTGCAGGAGGGGCACTTCACCGGGGAGTGTTCCAACGTGCGTGTTGGGTTCTGTTGGGAATGCGGGAATCGGGGTAGGAGTAGCCGGACGCTTACCTTGTCCCTAGGATCAAGCACATCCTTGAACGGTTGCGTCACGTCCGATTTATCTCTATTCTAAATTTGAAGCAGGGGTATTGGAAGATACCGATGGATGCCGATAGAAGGGAATGCACGGCATTCACGGTGCCGGGAGGAGATTGTTCCAAAGGCGAGTGACGTCATTTGACTATATTCAGCATGTGCGACCTTCCAGCCGGCATTGGACACTATAGTAGGGCCGGAGATGGAGTCTCGTGCGTTCGCCTACCTAGACGATATCGTGGTGATAGCTTGACGCCTGACTCTGTGTATGCATGTCCGGACTTTTCTGCAAAATTCGTCTTGCGGAGTGACGCTAGTGAATTTGGCCTCGGTGCAGTGCTGACGCAAACGCCATAGGGGCGGGAACGGGTGATAGCATACGCGAGTCGGAAGTTGTTGAAGGCTGAGGTGAACTATTCCGCCACAGAGAAGAAGTGCCTGGCGTTCGTGTGGTTGCGTTACTACCTAGAGGGGTACCGTTCCGATGTGATCACGGATCATCTGGCACTCAAATGGCTCAACTCGATCGAGAGCCTTTCCGGGAGGATCGCGCGGTGAGCACTGGAAAAGTAACAATTCCAGTTTGGTGTCCACTACCGGCGGGGTAAGTTTAACGCCATGGCTGATTCACACTCAAAGCATCCTCCCGAGACCTATCAGCAAGCAGTGGTGGCCGAGTTCCCTTGCAAATGGGTGGTATGCGTGCCAGGATCGCCGAAGAGCCGGCCAATTTTTCCGACTATGTAGAGGAAAATGGGCAACTGAATAGACATTTGAGCCACCGGACGGACGACAAAGACTCCAACTCAAGCGGGCCGGTCACTTATTAGCGAGACAGGTAGCAGAGCCGATGCCTCCGCGTAATCCGCGCCGACTCTGTTGCTAGTGTTCCATGCGTTCTCGGGGTGGGAGGAATTGAGCCTACTCAGGAAGGCCACGGCAGCAGACGACGTTCGAAGAAAGAACTTTGAGTAGGTTCGGGGAGCCCAAGAAGATCGTGACAACGGGATACAGCTTACGAGTCATATTTCAAGTCCTTCCTGGAGTCCGCGGATGTAGAAGTTCAGTTCACCGCCCCATACTGTCCCCAAGAGAATCACACAGAGAGGCCCAACAGGACCGTTAAGATAATGATAGTGCAGCTTATCGAGGGCTATCAGAGTTCATGGGACGACCTCTTGCCTGTAATATCGTAGGCGCTCTGTACGATTAGATTATTCCGAGGTCTGCAATTAGTGCATTCCACCCCAGAGAAGGGCGGATAGGTTGATGGAAATGTTAAATATCACCCACAGCAATCAACAGCGCACTTCAAAAGACCAAGGCAGGCACTACGACTTTCGTAGACGAAAGTGGCGACCTTTATTGGACTCGATGATCCTGTTACAGCAGCACCAACTGTCCAACGACTGTTTGATATCCGCGATGATGAATTGTATGTTCTAACGTTTAGCTGATTCGTTAGAGAAAAGTTAAGCATCTGGACGCTTACGTGGCTCATGAGAGCAAGACATACAATGCTCTAACTGCTTGCAGTTTTTGTTTATATATCCGGCAGCGTTTATATCCTACTGGGGAAGTTGAGTCATCGCTATTTATTTATAAATAGTGATTAGCCAATATTCAGATTACCTGGTGAAAATTTTAGAGATGAACGAAACTGTGATAAAATATTGTGATATAGAGTAAAATAAGGTTAGTGAGGTTATTATTAGGGAAGTGGAGTCAGTTCGTATTTTTTTTTTTTTGTAAGTTTTGTCCAGTCAAACAATCGTTCGCCTTTTTTCCCGTAATGGTCTTCAGGTCTAGCTTGGCGTCAGAGTTGTCCTAAAGAATCATGAGGTCACTGTACGTTTTATTCCAAGTCCGAGTACCACAGTCACACCCGTTTACGGCTGTCGGTCTACCTTGTACCCCTTTACGAGGTAACGAAGATGGGCACCGGTATTGGGTTCCACTGAAAATTCTGCTGTAAATATGCTGTTGGCAGAAGCCCAAGCCACTTATAGACAGTCGTTATGCTAGGGAATAACTGATGCGATTAGGGAGTATATCAAGGACGGATTGCAGATTCTTCTTCGTCTTTAGGTTGCAGGTGCAAGAGAAGCTGAAGGCCCGAAAACCCCTTCGCTTAGGACAAATGCAGTTCCATCTACGGGGCCGACTAATGTGCCAAACCCAAAAGCTGTTTAAATAACATGCGGTTCAAAGCGCCACCTTTTCCACCTTAGCCAGTGCGTAGTAGCCCAGAGGATAGGATGAGCAGTCCCGAGATGGATAGTGAATGGTGTAACCCTTGTTCGTTGGATTGTCTCAGAATTCTGGAAAAGAAAATCCGACTATTAGAAGCCCTTGCAGAAAAACGACTTAGTAGTTACGTCCCCAATATCTTCGGTTTTAAGGGCTAGGTCACCCAAATTGACAGGTATCTTCTTGAAAAGTATACTTAGCTATGAACCCAATCAAACTAATTTGAACTAACCACCAATTTAAACTACAACTTTAATGAAATTTTTATGAGAAAGAATATACGAATATTCTATAGCACAATAACCGTATCCCATGTTTATGTTCATCAAGATCGGTGAAGAAACACAAAAGTTTGTTACGTAACTGCTTGTTTCTCTTTGGGCCGCCTCGGCTGGCTCATCGGTTCTGTGTTTGGCACTCCGGCGTGGCTCCCTGGCGGCCTAAGCACATCAATGATGCCCTTCAACATCTCCATGAAGCCTGTTCGCATCACCCCGCGGATGGACACGCTGATGCCGGATGGCAGGGCATGCAAATATATCTGATGGGCTTGAGCTATCGCCGTGTTCGCCGTTCGCTGCCGATGGGAGCGATGAGTCCTTCGCCACTTTTGGGAACTCCAGGACCAGATGACCCTCCGCCGGGATCTGTCGCTCAGCAAATCCCCGGAAATTCATTGGCGTTCTCATTAGACCTCCTGCCAGACACGGCGGTGGCAGTGCCGATGCTCCATCAGCGTCAGAAGCCCCGTCCGACACCTGTTCCTTAGCCATACTAATCTTACGACGACTGTATCACTCTCTTCTAGAAGGCTTACCAACCCTAACTCTCGAAGAAAAAACTTTACAAATAACTCCTATTAAATAAATAAATAAATAAACACCCACTAACAACTCTTACTAATATTGAATAATAAATAAATAAACATCGACCACAAAAATAACTCCCAAAAATAGTTTTTTTATGTTTTTCAATTCAATTTCATGTGCTTTGCGTGAGAGAAGACATATCCTAACACATGCTAACTAATCTACGAAAAATCCGGACAGTGGACAACATTTAAGCATTCGTCAAATGCTCAGTTCGTGGGGCATACAGGATGGAATCTATATCGTCCTGGGTCACCTGGTTCCGGAGCGCATATAACTCTAACAAAATCTACCGTAATATTACATTTTATCACAGGTTATTTTGTCCTGGCGGCTACCACCAGGCTATGATGGACAGTCGCAAACGCTTCGCCAACATGCGAATGCGTCATACTGTCATCAACCGCGACAAGAAAAATTCCCAAGTTAATAGACACAATTCTTGGGGTATGATGTGTGACAGATGCGGCGCAGGCTCAATTCTACATTGTCCCGGGTCACCTGTCTCCAAAGCTCTTTTAACTACGAGACAAACAAAACTAATAAATGAATAAATAACATGTGACATGACTAACTAATATCACATTTTTATCACGAGATGCCTTTGTCATTGCGGCTACCACCAGGCTACGATGAACGGTCGCAAACGTTTCGCCAACATGCCAACGTGACTTACCGCCATCAACCACGACAAGAAAAACTTCTCATGCTCACGGATATTCTGGTAATCTCTGCCTCCTTCGTGCTTCTCGGATTCCACTACACGCTGCGCGATTGCGGGCCACCTGCTCGTGCCACATAATGTGGTTCCTAAAGCCAAGGGAGACTTTTCTCTGTACCTGCGTTGAAATTTTTATTTATTTTTTTTGATTTCCGCCCCGACTTCAGAGAAGCCGAGTGCTTCTTCAATTTGGGCGCCATATTGTGACTTGTCTGCATGTTTCTCCTTGAGCCGCGTCGGCGGACTCATCGGTTCTCTAGCTGTAGTCTCATCCCTGGCCCGCAATCCGCACAATCGATATCAACAAGCTACAACTTCTGTAGCAAAACAGACCTACACAAAACTATTCAAAACGAACCACAAAATCTAGCTATGACAACAAGAAATGTAAACAACAAAGTTGTGCCGCTAATATAAATTAGCAAAAAAAAAACACTACTGATCCAATTTACTTTTATAGATCGGGTGCCGGTTCCGGACCCAGCGTACCCGCCCTATCTGAGACGATCACCTACGCTCTACTCCCTCATTTTGGCCAATAGATGGCCTTTATCAGCCCGTGTCGGCAGTCAAGCCCCCTCTCCCCATCAATGGAAACTTAGCCAGACATTTTCTCTCTACTTCAACAGGTGCGTAAATTTATATGCATATTCTTATAATTATTGACAATTAATCTTGTTTCTCATTGCATTTATCTTTTCTTATTTTTCGCTCGAATCCCGATGCAATGTTCTGCATACCACCTCCCACCCAACCGACCGAGGGGCGCAGTCGTGTAACGTACGACACGAGTCGCGAAGTATGAAACGAATACAAACTACGACTATATGTTCAAATACAATAACAAATACAAATAAGACTATCTACTTGCTAAATAGTTTAGAATAGAAGACTTTAGACGAGGAAGGGAAGACTCCGAGCAGAATACTCTATAATGCTTATTATGATCATCACAAAGAACCCTGAAAGGTTCATGTAAAGCATAATTAGTTAAGCACAATTGAAGCGATAAGGGTGTAAAATTACGTGGGAGTCTAGACATTAGAGATTAATTAATTAAATTAGCTAGTCAACACAGAAGACTCGATTTCACCAGTAATTAATTGATGGAATAATATTACACCCAGCATGGTTCTACGATTAAGTAAAGAAGGAAGGTTAATCATTAGAAGTCTGCTTGAGTATGACGATAACCGCACACGAGGATCCCAATTTAAACCACGGAGGGCAAACAACAAGAATTGTTTCTGAACGATAGTGTTTTGTGGTGACCAGATACATGAAGCATACTCAAGTATAGGTCGTATAGGTATATAAAAGTTTTTTGTCGTATCTTTGCAGGATACCTTCACTCGGATAATTATAATTTTATGCAAGCCGGCATTTCTTTCGAACTTCAACAGGTGCGTATAATTATGGTCATATTCTTATGATTATTGATTGTTGATATTGATAAAATTTAAATTTTTTTACAGAGTACATTTTTAGGCACCGATATATCGATAGACCTTAGCGATCCCATGCAACATCACCCAAGGATTCCCAACGACGCAAAGTCGCTGACGGGAACATTGGGAGCAATGGGTTCGAAGTCGGTTCTCCTGCCTCTGTCTGCGCCCAGCCTTGCCGGCGTACCCCTTTCCTTACGCTTAGCCGCTCCCAACGTGTGGCACACCACAACCTTGTTCTATGCTCGAATATCCTTGGCATGAAACTCGCCTAGGGGCTTCCTTTTCAAGGCTTTAAGCAAGTACGAGTTGTTTCCTACTCGACGCACTACTCTGGCCTTTAGGAACTTCCTGGCAAATTCGGCGTTAAATGCCTTCCCAAAATTGCTCAGTCCAAAGTTGTGACTGTAGACTTATTGGCCGGTCTCCGCCTGGAACACTCGGACTCGAGCGTTATACTGCCGATAACTTCTTTCGTAAGCTTAGTGTAGCTGACCTTGGACTCGCTGTCTAATAATGTCTATTTTGTCTGCTAGGTGCAAACGAGTAATCTCATGAACATCCAGAGAACCGATCAGCCAGCCGGTGCAGCCCAAAAAGAAACAAGTAGTCACGTAACAAGTTATTATATAAAGAGTGTGCTGTATTGACACCAGTTTGTGGCAGCTACCGCAAATTGCAAGAATTTCTGTATACATGTACACACACATATTCATCAGCGTCTATGTGCTCTCTTCAAAATTGACTAGACGATTTTCTTGATTTAAAGAGCAAAATTATTAATAATTTGGGGTCTATATGTAAAACTAACGTGCATTTGGGCCATTATCGGAGAAAACAAATATTTTACGGCTCAAATATGTTTAAATATACTGTTGACTTATTTAACAGCATAATATTTTACCAAAGATTACGTTTTATTGTAAAGTGTCAATTATTTTAAAGAAATTTCTTTAACATATATACACACAATTCGAATTTATTTGTTCCTGCTGAATGCTGTATAAAATTGTTGAGCACTGACTTCGGGAAGCGATTCAGTTCCCGTTGAACTAGCAGTTCAATAAGCCTTTTGAATGAACAACATTAGGTGTGTTCAGAGGGCGCAAATTTCGGTCGTCGCTTTCGGGTTGTCTCAAAAAACAAGTATTTGCCGACAACATTGAATAAAGGAAAAAGAAAACACACGAAGGTCTGTTTCTAAGCAAGTGACCCTAGGCACGAGCAAAACACGTATCGTCGTTTTTTTTCGCACATGTTTTGCCGCGAACACTGAACAGAAAGAAGCATCTCAGACCCAATAAAGTATATATATTCTTGATCGGCATCACAAGCCGAGTCAATCTAGCCATGACCGTCCATCTCCCCGTCCATATGTATAAGAGTGGGCATTTCTATTTCTATTTGCTGAATAAGTTCACACGTTTATTTCCTGGTTACTTTTGCGCGGTATCAGTCCAAGCGGGAATGAATCGCTTTGAATATCGCGTTTTAGATTGTATTGTTAATTTCGTCACATTATCTTTAGAGCAACGTCTGCGTTCTTCAGAAAGTAATTGCTTGCTTCTTGATTTCTTCTGGGTGTCAAAATGCACATTACAGGTTTGCACATGATCGATATTTTAGAATATATCGAATCATCGATAGTTACATTTTATCTACAGCGCGTTTCTACTCTGTATGCGTCTTCATTCAATCCAAAATCAGTGTACACGAGTTAAAAACGTACATATGGCATTAGCTGTTAGATATGAGAAATACTGGCGTTTGTTATAACGATTGCAGCGAATTCTGGTCTCCTTTAAACTGTGACGTCACAATTTCGGATTTGGAGAGCGTGCACTGCGTATTGTATTAAAAGGAAAGGTTATAGGCATGTTGCATTTGACGTTATTGGCAGCATCGGTAGCTTGCCCAGTTGGGTGCGTTCTTTATCATCGGCCACGCCGACATCTTTTCTCATAGGGGCAGAGTATCGGGGTGAAGTCGGGCACACAGCGGCACCCAATACATTGAAGAGTGGCAACGCCGGGCTTGCGATCCACGGCGCCAGAAGGGGGGTCGACATTGGCTGCCCGATTCGCTCCCAAAGAGATTATAGGGAGAATTGATCGCATGCCCTTGGATATGTCTTTGGCTTTCATTTGGGCCGTTGACCCAAAAAAAAAATGCAGAATTTCGGCACCTATGATGTTGCTGCCCAAATGTGCAGCCGGGAGTTCGACTTTGTCAGCTGTCAACGGCGGGTGTGCCGTGCTCAAAAGCGAGTTGAAGTTTTTCAATACCGGTTACAAGTCATCGGTCTGGCCTGTATAAAATTAAAGTTTAAATTTAATCACGACACGGGGCGTTTTAGAAAAGACAAATTTATTAAGTGCAAACATATTGCAAACAAAATCACCTAGAACAAATAATATTCAACACACACACCCATTACAGTTGTGATAAACCGCGCAGTCGTGCGACATTTAAAACAACGAAGAGGAAACTCTATTATGAAATTTCTAGCTATACATACACACATACACACACAGGGAGGGAGTGAGTGAAAGTGAAAGTGAGTGGACGCCTCTCGATCGTCGATCCTGCTGTTCTTTGTCGTGTGCCGCAGCGCCGGCAGGGAAAGCAAGGCGATGATGTGCAATCCATTGGCGAAGTGGTTGTGCACACGTGGACACCCACGTTCACACATACGCGCTGCGCAAGCGGCGGATGCCAGGGTGCGTTAAGCCAGAGATGACTACATGAGCGACTGGTGGTGTACCTGCAAAACTGTGATGGTGAACACGAGAATGGAGCGAACCCGCGCACTCACCTGGATGACGGGGTGATGGCGAGGACCACCTGATAGTATATATCTAATCCTAAGCCTGGCCCAAGTAAGTTGAGCACTTTTTTTCGCGAACTTATCATGGCGACATTGTTTGTGCTCAAGCACATGAGCAAGACAAAAGTTCTGGACAGCTGGTTGGTTGTACAGAGCTACAACATAAAAAGCAAACACACGCGAAAGTATGCCACGCTGTGTGGGTATACAGGAAGACAAAGAAAGATATTGCATGCTTTTAGGCTTTCCCGTTCTACTCGCTTTGCAGCTGAAGATTCGAGGCAATAAATGGAACAGAAGGTCACGGATCCGACCAAGCCAACCCGGCGGTGTACTAAAAAGGGGCGCTGGCGACCGGGTTGGAGCGGTCAAACTCCCATCTGTCAAACGCCATTGAGAAACCATTGGAGCCACAAATCAGCAGCGACTAGCGCCACAATTGTAGTATGCCCGTCAACTGCCAGCAAGCAAAACTCCACCCCCACACTGAGCCCATTAAAGTGTGGAAGCGACCCACTAGACCCCCTTACGTAACTGTAGACATGGGCTGACGAGTCGGGCATTCTAGGACCTTAATAAGCAAGCTGACACCTTGTCGAAACGGCTCCTAGGCTAATGTTCGCCTCGCGCCAGTCCCGCTAAAACCTTGGCAGACCTCGTAGAACGCTTGTCGTATGTCGCCATTCAGTTGGCCGTGCAGGCTGAGTTGATATTCCTTGACCAGCACTGATCTGGCTCTGAACTCCGTCTCCCATAAGGACCGGAGTCAACCCTCTCGTGGACCTCACTCCATGGAAAGGCAACCACGGGATCGCGAAGGTGACTGCACAATACACACGACAACAACGGCTTCGAGTTGGGACCCAATTAACCACAATGATGACTCAACACAACAAAAACACCACCCCACTAGGTGGACAAGAGGAAGAAGGAGTACGCCAGGCCGACCCGTTCGCTAGACGATCATGCCTGGCGAGCACGCCCCCAGCTACTCCAGTTAGGGCCCCTCAGCTCACTGCACCATGCAGGGAAATTGAAGAGAAAGATACACCGAAAAGGCTTAGGGACCTGGCCAGCCCTAAGAACAAGCCACGGAGCACACCGCCCAAGAAGAGGAAGGCAAATACCCAGGAGATCAAAGAGATTGGTTCGATACTGGACGAGCTGCTGTTCATGTATCATGGCAAGCAGCCAGCGATAAGGCACATAAGCTTGGCCACTAAGAGCATGCTAGCGAGATTAAAAGAGCTGCAAGAAGTAGTCAAAATGCAGCTCACGAAAAACCTGTGCATGCGATGCAGCGAAGAGGCCCATAAGCAGCCAAGCCATGCCGAAGTAAGCGGCGGACGCATTCCTAAATGCGACACGGTAACGCAGACGGAAGAAAGCGGTGCAGGCACTAAGCCACCGACAGGGGCGCAAAAACCGACGAACGAAGATACAGCAAAAAATCGGGTCTTGGCCCCAAGCAAAGTCAAGCCGGCATCAACTCGCAATCAGCAACGTTTACAGCCGGCAGAGGGCGAAGTACCAATCCAAACTCGAGAGGCAAAAACACCGGTTAAAAATACCCGCGAGGTAAAAAATAAATGGACTGAGGTGAAAGGCAAGCACACCAGGTGGAAACAGCCCAACCAACTGGATGCGATCCTGGTCAATTGCACAGAGAGCATGCCATACGCGGATGTGCTAAAAATTGTGAAAACAGCTCCCTCACTGCAGGCACTGAAAAACAACGTGCAGGGCATCCGCAAATAAGCAGCAGGAGAACTGATCCTTAGGCTCCAGAAGCGCTCGGACCCAGCTACCGACCAGTTGCATGTGGCAATCAGCAGCGCACTGTCTGGAAAAGCTGCAGAAACGGTGCAAATGGAGGTTCTAGATATCGATGAGTCCACGACAGCAGATGAGGTCCTCAAAGCTCTCTTTGCCTCGGTGGAAGGAGACATACCAGTAGAAGCGACGCCCACTATGAGGAGGGCCTACGGAGGAACACAGATCGCAACGCTGGCCCTGCAACCGAGTCTAGCCACGAAACTGCTCGAAATCGGCAAGGTCCGCATAGGATGGGTTATATGCCGAATACGTCGAAAGATCGAGCCAAAGAGATGCTTCAGATGCATGGGATTCGGCCATACATCAATCAGGTGCAAAAGCCAGCATCCGGTTGGAAAGGAAACGTGTTTTAAATGCGCAAGTACTGGGCACAAGTATGGACAGTGCACGCATGAGGCTAAGTGCATCCTCTGCACAAGAATGGGCATGGGCACTAGCCAAGCAGCGCACTCAACTCTGAGCAGGAACTGCCCAAAGTATCAGAAGGCCTACAAAGCGCTTAAAGATGGTTAAGTTCCTGCAACTTAACCTTAACCACTGCAGAGCAGCCCAGGATCTGCTCGCACAAACGGCCCGGGAGAAGAGAATTGATGTAGCCGTCATTAGCGAGCCGTATACACCCAAACATACCGGAGTGTGGCACGAAAGCTTAGACGCTAGAGCAGCACTATGGAGCTGCGGACAGGCACCATCCCAGCTCACTCAACGAATTGCTCACAGAGGGTTTGCTAGGGTAAAATGTGGTCGTATATATGTTTATAGCTGCTACATACCACCAAGCATCCCCCTGGCAGAGTACGCAGCCATCGTTGAAGACATCGCACAGGACGCGCACGGCAAATCTCCAGTGATAGTCGCCGGTGACTTCAACGCGTGGGCGACAGAATGGGTCAGCAGCAGAACGACACCAAGGGGAACCATCCAGCTGAACACACTTGCCTCGCTGAATGTCTGTCTGCTGAATATCGGCGCAAGAAGCACTTACAGCAAAGCGGGTCGCGAGTCGATCATAGACCTGACGTTTGCCAGTCCAGACGTTGCCCGAGCCGCCAAATGGCATGTATCGGATGTATACACCCACAGCGACCACTTTGTGGTGATAACGAACACCTCTCAACCTGGAAGCAGAGGCACCAGTAGAATTTTGAGCACCATCTGCAGAGCTTCAGAGCCAAGCGGAAATTACTCAAGGAAGCGATCAGACGCAGAAAACCCGATACTTCCAAGAGCTTTGCGACGCTACGAACGCGGAGCCTTTTGGACTGGCTTACAAGCTAATCATGGGACGGTTATGCAGGCAACCAATGCCAACAAACCCGGATCAGCTGAAACAAATAGTTGTACAGTATAATTTGCTTAGCTGCCTCGATACTTAGCTGCATCGGTAAGATAGCTGCCTTAAATTTTCTTTTCGCTGAAATAAGAGCTAATTTTGGATGAAAATAATTAAGTTAAGTGAATCTAACTTAACAGCCTTTTGCACTTAAGCGCCTCAAATCGGCAGTAATTTTTTGCCAATTTCTCTGAATATCATGTAAGTTAACTGCGCCATCTATTTTTTTTTTTTTTTTTATTAACTTATTTTAATTTTTAATTTTTCTGTTATTATAAGAACAACTTAAATTAAATTTATTAGAAAATTTACAATACTACTTTGTATACTATTAAGTCTAATATAAAATTAACAAGGTTACGGTGACTATATATATCGATCTAGGAGATCGATTGGATGAGACCTCCGCAATCTCCTCCGCGTTCGGACTCCTCCAATTCGACGCCTCTTTAGAAGGCGCCTATCCAGTCGATTTGGATGGTTTCCCAGTCGCGTTATGTAGTTTGCAGTCTGTTTGTTTATGACGTCCCCGACCTTGGGCACTCCTAGGTCTTTTTCCAAATCGGAAGTTCGCATATACCAGGGGGCACCAGTCAGATAACGGAGCGTTTTTGCTTGAAACACCCTGATTTTCGTAAGGCGCGATTTTGCAGCAATACCGTAAACTTGAAGACCATATCGCCAGGCGGGAGCTAGGCAGGTTTTGTATATGTTTACTTTGTTTTTTAAAGATAGCGCATTTCTACTGTTGAGCAGCCATCTGAATTTGCCTAATCTGCTTTTCAGGGCTCCTGTGATACTTGAGATGTGTTTACTAAAGGTTAAACGCCTGTCTAGGTGCACCCCTAAGTATTTGTAGCTGTTGTGGTGCGTCAATAATTGATCGCGCAGGAAGACTCCAGGACATATATCCCTGCGGAGAGCATAGGTCACATTGGCACATTTATTTAAATTAATGCCAATGTTCCAGCGTTTAGCCCACATTTCAAATTTGTAGAGGTATTGCTGCAGGACGTCAGTAGCTTCGTAGACACATTCATTCCTTGATAAGATGGCTGTGTCATCTGCAAATGTGGCGATGGTTAGGTCCTGTGGATCCACAAGTTCAATTGTAGAGCCAGTGGGCATGTCATGTGTAAAGAGTGTGTAGAGCGTGGGCCCCAACACACTCCCTTGAGGAACGCCAGCCCCGATGGACTTGGTAGTGGACTCAACCCCATCGAGCACTACCGAAAAGGTTCGGTTTGCTAAGTAGCTTCGAAGAATCAAATAAAGTTGAGGTGGCAGCAGGGGCTTCATTTTGCTTAGAAGTCCGTCATGCCAGACTCTGTCGAAGGCTTGTTTAATGTCCAAGTACGCTGCCACTACGTATTCTTTGGCTTCGAAACCCTCGAGGATGAAATTCACAACCCTATTTAGCTGTTCTGGTGTGCCATGAGATTTTCGGAAACCAAACTGAAAGGGAGGAATTTTTTGTTTAATCCTATCAATTGACAGTAGTCTCGTGAGCAAGCAACGTTCAAAGAGTTTGCCAATCGTGGTCAACAGACTAATTGGTCTATAAGAGTCTAAGGACGAGGGGCTCTTTCCAGCCTTATGGATCATGCATATCCTTGCCTTTTTCCACTGACTTGGTACATGTCCCAGTCTCAATACCGCATTGAAGATTAGTACTAAAAATAGGACTGCACTGACCGGCATTGCTTTAATCGTTGTGTTGTCAATCCCATCTTCGCCAGGGGCTTTTCTAGTCTTAAGTCCTGCTATGTGCTCTGAGACTTCGTTGACTGTAATTGGAGCAACTGGGAGGCTTAACTGGCCTGGGCTCTCCAGTGTGAGTTGAACCCTTCTGTTCATGTTTGCTGAGCTTGTATTAAAAGGCTTAAAGCGTTCCTCTAAGTCTTCAGCGAATGCATCAGCACGTTCCTTTGGAGATCTGGCCCAAGATCCGTCAGGCTTTCTGATCGGGAATTTGGGAGTCACTTGCTGCTTATACCTTCTCGCCAGTCTCCACAGGGAGTGGCTTGAAGACTCATTTGGAGAAACATTTTCCAAAAAACGGTCGGTTTCACATTGTCTATGCCGCTCCAGCAGCTTTTTGGCCCGGTTCGACACTCTGCGGTAGATCCTGTCCACAATTGGATCTCCGGTGCGACAGTACTGCCTTCTAAGTCTTCTCTTAATCAGCAGTAATGCATAGATTGCTGGCGGAAGTCTCACCTGTGGTCGTGAGCTTTGTGATTGGCTTACTGGCGCTGAAATGAGGGCTGCCGAGTGAACCTTGTTCAAGAATAACGCATGTGCATCTTCGATGTCTTCTGGTGTTAGTATTTCCAAGTTTAGGTCAAGAGTTTCCTCTAGGTCTCGTCGAAATACAGCAATGTTGGCTCCAGGAGGCAGCAGACGACCTTTAAATGTTTTTCTCTTTGGAATACAGTCGTAACCAACCACTAGTGGGATATGATCGGAGGATAGCTGATATTCAGGCCTTATACTTAAGCCACCTGGGTGAAGCCCATTATAAACAAAGAAGTCTATAGCACTCGGCGTGTAGCTTTGGGCATACGGGAAGTGAGTGGCTTGTCCAGTCGCTAGTATGTCAGCTGATGTGTTTTGCACAGCGTCTAGTAAGCAGGTGCCTCTTGCGTCTGCTCTAAAGCAACCCCAGCATCTGTTTTTGGCGTTAAAGTCGCCTCCCATAAGGAACATTCTTCCTAGTCTGCTGAAAATTTGCTGGAACTCCAGTGTTGACCACGACAGTTGCGGCGGGAGATATATCGAAGCGACTGTTAACTCACCCCTACTAGTTGCAATCTGGATGCTGGCCATTTGTGGCCTGTAGCCAGGTCTCTGTGATAAGCATCACATCAATGTTGTATTCAGTTAGGAAGTGCTTAAGCTCCTCCACATGCCCAGAGATACCACGGGCATTCCACAAACCGAGGCTTAGTGAACTGTGCATCATTTTTGGCGTTCAAACGACTCAAACACATTTGTTTAAGAAAGTGATTCGTCTCCTGAAGTTCCTTGAACATAGCTTGCAAAGTGTCGACTTTCGCCGTGAGAGCCTCAATTGCCGTCTCCAGCCTTGAACTAATGTGGGGTGGGGTTTCTTGATACTTGGGGGCAGAGTTTCTATTTGTCGTTGTTCCTGTATTAAAATTTTTTAACCCAGTACGCAGAGTATCTGCATAAGAAAAATTTCCACGTACTAGTGCTGCTGGAATGTATTGCTGGCGGTGTTTTTGGCCACTAATGTCCGTGCAAAGTACTCGAGGCAGCTAAGCAAATTATACTGTATAGTGTATGCTGGACACGATGGGAAATATATTTGAGCGGATAATCTGCAATCGCCTAGAATGCAAGCTTGCTAAAGTGCGCGGGCTGTTTGAACGTCTATTTGGCTTCAGGAAACACAGGAGCACCACGGATGCCATCAGGGCCGTGGCTGAACTAGCAGAAGGCGCAATCCAAGGCACAAGATGGACAGGTGGCAACAAACAGTACTGCCTAGTATGTACGTTGGATGTCAGGAACGCGTTCAACTCAGCCAATTGAACAAAAATACTAGAAGCTCTAACGGCCAGACACATCCCGAGCCAGTTAATAAAGTTAGTGACCAGCTACTTCCAGGACAGAGTGCTAAATTACGACACGGAAGACGGTCAACGACAGTACAGGGTAAATGGAGGCGTTCCCCAGGGCTCTGTTTTCGGGCCGCTACTGTGGAACGTCGTGTACGACGGAGTACTGCGCCTTTGCCTACAAGAGGGCAACACAATCCTTGGGTTCGCCGATGACATTGCTGTTGTGACTGTGGCGAAGAAACTCGATGAGGCCACTCCTAGGAGCAGTGCGGCTATCGACAGGATAATTGAGTAGCTATCCCAGAACGGATTCACGCTAGCGGAGCAGATGTCGGAGGCAGTCTTAATAAGCAGCAGAAAGATAGTTGAGACGGCATGGTTGCCGTTGGCAGTGCTATCATTAAGTCCAAGCCCGCCATCAAATACCTGGGCGTCATGATAGACCACAGACTGTCGAATAAACAGCACCTGGAGTATATTAGCCACAAAGCGGCCAGGGTTACAACAGCCATTAGCCGAATGATGGCGAACACCAAAGGACCAAGGCAGAGGAACAGAAGGCTAATCGCTGGTGTGGTGACGTCCACAATCCTCTACGGATCCAGCATATGGGCCCCCGCAATGGAGGTTGCATCTTACAGCCGAGGATGCAAGGCTGCATACCGACGATGTGCATTGCGTGTAGCCACCTGATGGCGGCCGAAAGGCAAAGTGGGGCAACCACCAACAGGCAACTGAAGGACAACACCATCGAACAATGGCAAAGCAAATGGGATGCGAGCTCAAATGGCAGATGGACCCACAGACTAATCCCAAATCTGAAGCTTTGGCTACAGCGACATGGGCATGGCTGCTTTAAATGGATGGACAGCCGTTGCTAACATGGCATCGGCTATAATGAAGGAGCTGCGACGACAGGAGAGGATCCGACTCGGCATCGACTCCATAAAATACCCTTGCCTTCTATGATTGCCATATTTCTCTCTTGTATATAACCTAAAATGTTAAACCTGTTATTTTCTTTTTTTCCCAAAATACAAAAAAAACATACACACACAAATGTGTGCGAATGAGCCGATCAAGGGTTTGTTGTGAGAATGGGTGCGTAAATTTCGGCGACGGGCACGGTCTTTGTTGTTTTTGGCATGCCTGCGGTGGGCTTGCGGCCGCAAAAGGCACAAATGCGTGAACAGTCAATGAAAACAGGTGGATCGCACTTGTCGCATGCTAGACATACTGATCGTTCATTGCCTGTCATTAAAACCTTAACCTACAATTTTTAGAATGTCAATAAATTCATAAAGAGATTACTTGCATTTTTTCCATTGGCTTGATCGGCTCATTCGCACACATTTACGTGTGAATGTGTGTGTGTGTGTGTAGAGCTCAAAATTCAGAAATCATAAAAACTTCAGATCTTGTCAAGTGTGCATCGGGCAGATGCAACCAACAGGCACACAAACGCATAAATGCTTCAAGCCATATAGAAAAGTATGTAAGTGAGTGTGTGCTTGGCAGGCCCAAAAAGTTATCATGCACACATGTCAACGTTCAGGTACCCTTACCCTCACAACAAGCAAGGAAAATAGCAGTTTTGCACATGAACAGGCCAAATACTTTCATAATATATCACGACTGCTCCCTCGGAAGATTGTGCGTGTGCACAAGTAGCAAGTCGCAAAATTTGAAAATATTCAATTTTTAGTCTTTTCTTAGAATTTTTCGACAAGCAGAAATATGACAAATATGATTAAATAAACAATAAATATAAATATATAATTTAGGTCAATTAATTGTTTATTAAATAAATATAGATCAAATTCTTCTCATTTGTGTGTACCTTTCGCTACCACAGGCACAAAGGGCACACAATTGAAGAAACTAATCTGGCGATAAACGCCGTGATCTACTTGTGCGCACATCCACACAACAACAACAATGAGCAATAAGTGGGAGCGAGGCACACTCTGCACATGCATAAACACATATGTGTGTTTGGGCTGTAGGATTAAAAACTTACATACATATATTAAGAACAAGTAAAAGATTCTTGTCGCGAGCTTCCGACTAGGGAACACCCTGAAAATGCAGCTCTTTTGAATTAATAAATATAAATTAAAAAAAAAAGAGTTCCATTGGCAGGGGGTCCGATAGTGCAACTGACCGCATTACAGCCTTGATAGGGCTCGAACTTACGACAGACCGCACCACTCGCCACTGCCTCTACCCAACAGCCACACTAATAATTGAGTTTTATTGAGAATAAACGAGAAAGAAAGGCTATCTTCGGCAGGCCGAAGATCTAATACCCTTGCAGACCCAACCTTTTCATAATGCTCATAGTGCTTTGCCCGTATCTAAGAAGCACAGGGAAAGATATCTTGATAAACAAAATGTTTTTTCATACAAAAACTTAATTTTCGACCGATCGTTCCTATGGCAGCTATATGATATAGTGGTCCGATCTTAATAGGATTTTGCATATATATGAGGAGCATAGTAAAACTAATAAATGCCGAGTTTGGTCAAGATATCTTGATAAACAAAATTTTTTTCATACAAGATCCTACTTTTCGTCAGATCGTTCCTATGGCAGCTATATGATATAGTGGTCCGATCTTAATAGGATTTCGCCTATATATGAGGAGTATAGTAATACTAATAAATACCGAGTTTGGTCAAGATATCTTGAAAAACAAAATGTTTTTTCATACAAAAACTTAATTTTCGACCGATCGTTCCTATGGCAGGTATATGATATAGTGGTCCAAACTTAATACGATTTTGCATATATATGAGGAGCATAGTAAAACTAATAAATGCCGAGTTTGGTCAAGATATCTTGATAAACGAAATGTTTTTTCATACAAAAACTTAATTTTCGACCGATCGTTCCTATGGCAGCTATATGATATAGTGGACCGATCTTAATAGGATTTTGCATATATATGAGGAGCTTAGTAAAACTAATAAATGCCGAGTTTGGTCAAGATATCTTGATAAACAAAATGTTTTTTCATACAAAAACTTAATTTTCGACCGATCGTTCCTATGGCAGCTATATGATATAGTGGTCCGATCTTAATAGGATTTTGCATATATATGGGGAGCATAGTAAAACTAATAAATGCCGAGTTTGGTCAAGATATCTTGAAAAACAAAATGTTTTTTCATACAAAAACTTAATTTTCGACCGATCGTTCCTATGGCAGCTATATGATATAGTGGTCCGATCCAGCTGGTTTTGACATATGTGCTGCGTGCAACAGAAAAAGGGACTTCTGCAAAGTTTCATTAAGATAGCTTTTAAACTGAGAGACTAGTTCGCATAGAAACAGACAGACGGGCAGACGGACATGGCTATATCGACTCGGCTGTTGATGCTGATCAAGAATATATATACTTTATGGGGTCGGAGATGTCTCTTTCTATGCGTTACACATTTCACGACAAAATTATAATACCCTCTGCAAGGGTATAAAAACCAATTAAAATAGCAGCACAGAAAACAATCGCAATGGTGAGCGTGTACATGTATTCAGAAGTACTTGCAATTTGCGTCGCACTTGCGCAGTCAAAATACCGAAAAACAAAACAAAAACCGATCTTAATGAAATTTTCTACAGTATTTATTTTTATTGTACCATAGAATATTTGTGTATTCTCAAAAAGTCTATTGCATTTAAATTGTGGCTTAAATTGGTTGGCAATACAAGTTGGGTTATTAACTTAATTTATAGCTCTCCGGTGGAAGCGCGGAGGTGGCGATAAGTACAAAATAAAATATACTTCATATACATAAATAATATTCTAGAAGCAACATATTAAGACTCTAGCTCTTATTATTTACCCATTTTGCTCAAAAAACAGGATGTCGATATCCATTTTTATCATTTGTTTGGAAACGAGGCAAGTTATCGATTATCGGAAACAAACTCGATCTGCGTAGGAACTAGGAGCACCTACATCTAAAATTTCAAGTCTCTAGCTCTTATAGGTTCTGAGATCCTTGCGTTCATACATACGGACGGACGGATGGACGGACAGACAGACGGACATGGCTAAATCGACTCGGCTCTTGATGCTGATCAAGAATATATATACTTTACGGGGTCGGAGATGCTTCCTTCTGCCTGTTACATACATTTCCACAAATACATTATACCCTTTCTACCCATTTTCAATGGATTCAGGCTATAAAAATAACAGAAAACAAGTATGAGGTTCTAGTCGGGAGCTCCCGACTAGGGAATACCCTGAACCCTCTTATTCCAACACCAAATGCAGCTCATTTTAATTAACAAAGATAAATTAAAAAGAAAAAGTTCCATTGACAGGGTCCGAACTTGCAACTGACCGCATTACTTGCTGCCGACTCGAACTCGCGACAGACCGCACCACTTGCCACTGCCTCTACTCAACAGCCAAACTAATAATTGAGTCTTATTGAGCAATCGCAATTTTTTTTTTTTTTTTGTTTATGTATATTTTATTTATTTACACTCTATCTTAAGACAATAAGTAAATTAAGTTAGCTATACTTAAAATTAACAGGAATAGAATGTTTCCAGTGAAACCTACTATTATATTTTACTTATTTTGTATGTAAGGTTGAAGTTCTACTTATTTAAATTATCTATCCGGGAGATCGAGAATATGCACTCTTTTAAGTCTTCTTACTGCTAGACTATTATATGTAAGATTTAAGGTTGGGTTATTTTGGTGGTTGTGAAGTCTTTCAATGTATTTTGTACTTATTTTATTAATTTCTTCTTTTACATAAGGGATTTTTAGATCTTTGTGAATTTTTGCATTAGAGATGTAGAACGGAGCATTTACTATGGTTCGCAATGTTTTTGACTGATATCGCTGAATAATCTCAATATTGGAATTGCTAGCAGTACCCCATAGCTGTAAAGCATAAGTCCACGCAGGCTTGAGTATGGCTTTATAGAGGCGAACTTTGTTTTCTAGGCTAGTTTGAAACAGCCAGGACATTCGTAGTGTCTTTAATTTAAGTTACTGCCGTTTTGCCTTTATATGATTTCTTCATGTAAGTCTCCGAGCGAGATGCAAGCCAAGAAATTTCACTGAGCTTCTTTGCGCAATTGCCGAATCGTTAAATAAAACTTCTGGGCAATCGCCTTTTCTTAATGTAAATGTTATTTGGACGGATTTTAGGGCGTTTTAATTTTATTTTCCAACGGAAAAACCATGCTTCCATAAGGTTGAGTTCTGACTGCAGGTGTTGGGAAGCTTCCTCTTTTGATGAGCTAGTTGCTATAATGGCTGTGTCATCCGCGTATGTTGAAACAGTTGCGTTATTAGCAACTGGCATGTCAGTTGTGTACAGGGTATACAGAACAGGCCCTTAGTCGCTTCCTTGCTGAACACCTGCATTTACGGGAAACAGTTGCGACGATTCACTTTTTTGCTGCACATAGAAGTATCGTTTACCCAAATACGACTTTAATAAGGTAATGCAGGTGGCCATTTCTTTTTTTAAATAGGATACCTTTATG
Source organism: Drosophila littoralis (assembly GCA_018903485.1). Classification (NCBI taxonomy): domain Eukaryota; kingdom Metazoa; phylum Arthropoda; class Insecta; order Diptera; family Drosophilidae; genus Drosophila; species Drosophila littoralis. Next base: position 30,383,052 of record JAEIGF010000591.1, read on the forward strand.
CCAAACGCGATCAAACACTTGTTGTACGTCAAGAAATGCTGCAGTACAATATTTTTTGTTTTCAAAAGCTTTAAAGATTTTGTTTATTACTCTGTGGCACTGCTCAGGGGTTCCTTGGCCTCTTCTAAACTGTTGTTCAGGAATTACGGCAAGTTCGTCCAAAGTTGGCAACATTCTCTTTAAAAGTATTTTTTCAAATACTTTAGAAATGTAAGAAGAGTAGGCTAATAGAACGGTATGACGAGAGCTCATTTTGAGGTTTGTTTGGCTTTAGAAACATAATTATCTCTGCACTTTTCCATTGACTTGGGAAGTGGTCCAGTCTCAGTATTGCATTGAATATAAAAGTTAATAAACGGATGCATTTTGGAGGAGCCTGGTGCTTTTTTATTGTTCATTTGTTGAATCTCCGTTACAACTTCCTCGGAGCTAATGTGAGGAATTGGTAAGCTCAATTAACAGGGTGAGTCAAGAAAACTTTCTACTTCCCTTTCTATTAGAGTGTCAGCAATATAATTTGCCTGAAATACCGAGTGCAAATGCTGTCCAAATGCTTCAGCTTGCTCGTCATCAGTCTTACACCATTCTCCATTACTCTTACGAACTATTGTGTTTCGCTTAGCAGGTCGCTTGAGATATTTGGTCGCTCTCTGTTCACACAGGAACACTTGACACCGAGTCTCACTTTGGCCCTCGGTAAAAATATATCTCACACCACATTGTACAACTGCAACCAGCAGCATAAAAATAAATAGCGCAAGATTCTGAACGTGACCTACGCTAAGAAATATCATGTTAGAATAATAAGTAACAAGGGTAAAATAGACCCTAATTAAACACAATAGTTTATGACCGCTGCTGCCGATAATGCATTGACAGCAGACCTAAAATAATACACTCTGTTAGTATATAAGACCTAGGATTCGTAAGAATAAATCAGTATCTTACAAGTACTCAAATGTTGAACACTGCGGTTCATTTGGTCCTTCGAGCAGTGCCGGCATTTCGGCACGCCGAAACCCAAAAAAAATTTTTTTTTCTCGAGCAGTGCTGTCTCTGGCACGCCGAAACACAAACAATTTTTTTGAATCGAGCAGTGCCGTCTTTTGGCACGCCAAAACAACATTTTTCGAGCAGTGCAGTACTAACGGCACGCCGAACAATTTCGAGCAGTGCAACAGCACGCCGAAACAGGAAGAGACGAGCAGCCCGATTGCGGAAATTCTTGTGCCAAGACCACCACCACAAAATGAGCCAAAAACTAACAATGTTTATATCAGGGATAAGAGAGAAGAGGGCAGAGGATTTCGACAGACAGGTCGAGACAGGCTGAGAAAAAGAAAGATAGAATATCTTTGGAGTGAAATAGAGAAAGAAATATTGTTGTTAATGAAAGAGTTTGAAAGCGATATTACCTTCAATGGGAAGGTTAAAACGCTAGAGTTCGATGTAGAGAACACGATAGAAGAACTAGGAGAACAGATTCAGGACAATTGTCAACCAAAAATAGGGGCTTGCCATGTTAAAACAGAGGAGCTACCAATGCTCCCGAAAATGCAGGTACCCACCTTCTATGCGGTTTCCAAAGAGTGGGATCTCTTTGCCGAGTTATTTACAGAGTTGATTCAATCAAGAGAGGATTTGAGTCCAGCATTTAAATTAAACTATTTAAGAACGGCATTAAAATGAGAGGCAGAGAACAAAAGAAGTTCAAAAACTGTCCGACGTAATGGAGTATTTAGAGCAAAGGTTGAGGGCTCTATGCTCATTGAAGGACGAGAAGAAAAAACCGAAAGTCAATAAGGACTTTTCGGAAAATTTCTTAGTTTGCAAGGTAACAGGGCATTATGCATTCCAATGCTTTAAATTTCTGGCTCTAGGCATGAGCCCAGTAGAAAGGGCAGAAGCCGCAAGAAAGGCACAATTATGTTTAAATTGCTTAAAACATTCAAGTGCCAAGAGGTGCACGAGTGAAATTTTATGTGCAGAATGCATAAAATCCCATCATACAATGCTTCACATGGAATGAAGCAAAAGTGTGAACACATGCTTGACTGAAAGGCAAGAGCTATTAGCGACAGCAATTGTCATGGTAAAGTCACCTACTGAGGAATACGAAAAATTGCGGGCACGAAGTAATAGTGGGTCGCAAACTATAACCATATCTGAGGAGGCAGTCCAGATAGAAGTGGAGGATAAAGAAGAGGCACAAACAAAAACCTGCGAGATAAATGTTATTAAAACAGCAAAAGAATTAGATGGAAGGTCAGTAACCATTCCGTTTAAAGAAGAAAATGAGTTAGGAGAATCAAGACCACAAGATGTGGCACGGCTTCTAAACTCAGAATATAAATGCAGAAGAAACACAGAGCTTAAGAAAAGTTATAGAAATTTCTTAAGAGAGTATAGGAATCTAGGAAATATGGAGAAGGAAAGAAAGTATACACAAGAGTGGTATATGAATTACAGGGTGGAATTTCTACAAGACCATTTACCAAAGTGTACCCGGTTATTGGCATACAGGTGACACAGATGCCTATTGACGAAAAGAACATTCAGAAAATACTTAGGATAATAAAGTAATAGCTATTGAAGAAATCGAAAAAGTTCAGTGGAGTTTTATCCCGCCGGCAGGACCTCACATCGGAGGTTTTTGGGAGGCCGGAGTCAAGTCATCTAAAAAGAGTAATAGGCAACTTAGATAGTTTGAAACTGATTCAAAGAATGTAGAAAGAATTTTGGTCCAAATGGAAAGATCAATTGTATGTCGTACAGCAGAGAAATCAGTAGAAACCTTTGAAAGACGTATCAAATTTATGGTCAATTGTGAGGGCTCAGAAAAAGATAAACAAAAGATAAAAAACCATTGTGCCCTCTTACATAGGAAAAGTAAAAGAAATACACAAAGCTATGTGGGATCCATTAGCAGCATCCTAGATTAGTAGTTTTGAGGAATTAAGTAAGCTACTATGTAAGGTTCAAAATTAAAAAGACCACAACGTTGTAATAAAAGATTTAAATTTCCATCACGTGTCTGGATATGCCTTGCTATTGATTGTATTAATTTTATCGTAATTATTATTGTATATCTGATAAGAAAAATAACTGTAACAAAAAAACTGCAAGCCATCACCCTTGTCGGCCATCCGCAGAATGTTCACACAGGAACACTTGACACCGAGTCTCACTTTGACCCTCGGTAAAAATATATCTCACACCATATTGTACAACTGCAACCAGCAGCATAAAAATAGATAGCGCACATGGGGTCGCTTAAGATTCTGAACGTGACCTACGCTAAGAAATATCATGTTAGAATAATAAGTAAGAAGGGTAAAAAAGACCCTAATTAAACACAATAGTTTATGACCGCTGCTGCCGATATTGCATTGACAGCAGACCTAAAATAAGACACTCTGTTAGTATATAAGACCTAGGATTCGTAAGAATAAATCAGTATCTTACAAGTACTCAAACGTTGAACACTCCGGTTCACTCTCCATAGATTGTGCTCATAGTTGCAAGAGTGGGGGTCTTGATTTCTGAGGTATGCAGCAAGAGATTAATTTTTTAAATCAGCCAACAATTTCTTGAGATCAGATGCGGCTTTATTAAACAGTCTTTTGTCATCAGGGTATCGGCTTTCTTGCCATCGTTTCCGCAAATTTCTTTTATTCTGTGTTTGTCGTCGAATTTCAACAGAAAGATACGGCTGGCTAGATTGTTGATGCCTAACTGCAGGCGACGTGTGCAGATAGTTCGCTTTGTGAATGGCACTTGTAAGGAGCTTTACAGCAGAGTCTACCTCATCTCCTGTTTTTAACGAAATATCCAAGTTAATAGTTGTTTCTAGATAGTTTTTAAAAGCGCTAATGTCCGTTGTTGCAGAGATTGTTTTGTATGGCTTCGCTAGCAATTGAGCTATAGTACTCTACGTCACTATTATCGGAGAATGGTCGGAGCGTAGATCAAAGCTTTCCGCAATATGCATATGTGATTGCGGAATTCCAGAGTATACTACGAAGTCAATCAGGTCAGGTATTTTTCGGCTGTCAGTAGGCCAATATGTAGGCTTGCCAGTTGAAAGGGTTGTAATGTTCTTATTGCTTATAAATTTGTATAGCTCGTTTCCCTTTGAATTTGTCAGTCTGGAGCCCCACCATGGGTGTTTGGCGTTGAAGTCGCCACCAACAATAAACTTCGTTCCGAGTTTTTGGAAAAAGTTGCAAAAGTCAGTTTCTTTGAGTGCAAACCTTGGGGGGAGGTATATCGCTGTGACTGTTACGTCTGCATGTATACATTTGGTCTCAATTGTGGCAGCTTGTATAGCGTTTTCTCTGGTGCCGTCCATAATTTTAAGCTTCAGACCTTTTTTAATGAGAATAGCTGCGCCTCCGTGAGCCCTACCGGCCGGATGGTCAGCTCTGACTATTTCATATCCAATCATTCTAAAGAATGATCTGTTGCTCTTTACATTAATTAAGAGCAATTGTTAAGAGCGTCTATTATTTAAGTGCGTGCGTGAACTATCGCTGCACTCTGCATGTTTACACTACTTCTTAATTTACTTTGGTTTGAACTGTTTCAACATTCCGGCCCCGTTGAAGGCCTAAAGGCATATAGACCTTCTGAGGGAAACCTCGTCTGCTGATGAACCTTTTAAATATGGATAGAAAACAGTCAGTGGAAAGATCAGCAACAAGTTCCAGGTGAACCGCCTTCGACGCAAAACAAACAAAGATGGCTACATAAGTTTTGATTGGGGCTCTCCCTCGAATCTTAAGGCTCACATAAAATGGGCCACAGAAATCTACGCCACAAATTAAGAATGGGCGAGCTTCACGCAGTCGAACAGCTCGTAAATAAAAAACGGTTGATGTATGCCATGATACGCACCAATTTAGTGAACGAGGAGCACCGTTCGATCAGCGTCAAGATTTCATTAGACTTCTGCAATGCTACGGAATGTACTGTCACTGTCTTTTTGTTCTCAGATGATTGCATTTCCAGTGATATATGAAATTGATTGAATTGAAATTGATTGAATTGAGTTGTGGCCATTCACTTGGGACTTGTCCTAAAAACTCAGGACCATTAAACCAGAGCGGACAAACCAAATCGTCCACATCTAGATCAGCTGGAATCGCTTCTGACGCACATGCCGCCAGTGAACACCAACAGAAAGTTGGTATGTATGTTAGTCTGTTGGCTATGAAAGTTGCTAATGAGCTGGGGTCTCTTTTAAGCCAGTAAGGGTGACTTGAGAGTCTGACCAAAAATGAACGCTCTCCACCTCATATTCCTCAAAGAGAGAAGCGATTTGAGACCACAACGTTGCTAACAGATGAGCAGCGCATAATTCCAGTCGTGGAATCGATTTTATTTTAAGGGGGACCACACGAGACTTTGCTGTAAACAAGTTCGCAATTATTTTCCCCATATCGTGGGTGCGCAAACATGGCTAGAAGCATCCGCAAATCCATGAATTTGTAAGTTTTGGTATCTGGAATGAAAAACATGTCTAGAAATGGAAATTTTATGTAATTCTAAAAGGGTTAGTTTAAATTTTTCCCAGGTTGTGTGTAGACTTATGGGAATAGATTCGTCCCACTCCAACTTCACCCACCACAAGTCTTGGAACAAAATTTTTGCTGTTGTAATCAAAGGACACAACAATCCTAACGGATCAAACAATCAAGATGCAACTGAGAAAATATTGCGCTTTTCTTCACTATTTCCATTTAGCAAACTTTTGTGGTTTGTGGCCTATTTGGCTAACTTTAAACCCCCAAGTTTTAAGCCACCTCCAACTTGTTTGCGAATAATCTCGAGCTCTTCTAAACTATTTGCCCCTGTTAGCATATCATAAACATAAAAATAGTTTTTGATGACGTGAGAAGCAATTGGGTTAGATTCTGCGTAGAGTTCTGCTAATTCAAATAGGCAACGTATACGCCAAAAAGGGAGCGGAGGCAGTGCCATAAGTCACTGTGTTGAGTTTAAACGTCTGTAAACTTACTGATTTATATTGCCTCCACACAATTAGCTGAAACTTTTGAAATGTTGGCTTTCAAAGCATACTTATGCAACCGACATCGTGCAAGGGTTAAATATAGCTCCCTCTGAATAGTTGGACCTACCTTTAAAGTCTCGTTTAGTGAGATTGACGTTGACGTCTTGCTTGACGCATGGAACACTACGTGCAATTTGGTGGTTATACTAACAGGACGCATGATGCATTGATGGGGAATGTAATAATGCAGTCCTGGAGGTGTTGACGTAAGAGGTGACACCAAGGTCGCGATATTCTTTCATAAAAATAAAATTACACATATTTCGCAGTACGTCATCCTTTTCGAGTCTGCGCTCTAAAGCCAAACCCCGACGTTTTGCGGTCTCAAAGGATAATCCCAATACTATTGGACTCGTTTTAAATGGCAATTTGACCTCAAATCACATTCTATTTAAAATTTCGTTCACTTTCAATTTCTTTAGCTGTATATGCAGCCTTCGACTTCTCTGGGATCGGTTTTAATTCCCAAAATCGTTATACTAGAGTGTCGAGAGAACTATTGTCACTATCAATTGCGACAGTGCTAACTTGTGCTTCAATGATGTGCCTTGCGAATATTTTCCTGGCACAATCCAACCTAACAATGTTTTCTGAATCGTTAGATGTTCAGGAGACAGCTTTATTGGACCATCCCAAAAAAGGTCGAACAACTTTTCAGCACCTAAAAGCAGGTTACTCTCGCAGGTTTGTGGAATCGAGGGTCGGCCAGTTCAATATTTGGAGGTATATTTCACTGTGAGGAGTGAATCTTCTGATCAGGTTGGTATGTAGAGATAGAACTCAGAATCCAAAAATCAGCCCCAAAAGTAGGAGAATTCAAGCGCGATTGGACCGATGTATGGACTTTGTGTTTGATGCTCGATGTAGTGGCTCCCACTGTGACAATTTTCAAAAGCATCTTCATGGCGTAGACGTAAGCGTTGTGCTAAGTCCTCTGACATAAAGTTTATTTGCGATCCGGAATCTTAAAGAGCTCTCGCGGGCTGGAAATGCCCAAATCTATCTTTTAACTTTACTACAGCTGTGGCTAGGATCACTTGTTCGGCACTAAGAACATGACTTACATAAGCCTGTTGCTGTGGAGAAGCTGTGGCGGAACTAGATGCTTGCGTTTGCAAATTCTCGCTCTCATACCTGTGAAGTACAGTGTGGTGTGGCTTTGAGCACACTCGACATTTCGTTCCTCCACATTTGTTTAATGCCTGCCTCTGTTTTAAACATTTTATGCACAAGTTGTGTTGCTTCACAAACCCAAAGCGTTGATAAACGGTAGAGCGCTAAACGATTGACAGTTTGCGAGACTATGATCAGCGACTGAACAATAGCTGCATTTGGTACCTGTTTTTTGATCACCCTTAGAGCACGAAAACGATGACCTGATGTGTCCCTTATTAACCTCTTGCCTTGGTTTCGTTTTGCCCCTAGTAGACTCTTCGGCAGCTAAATGTTGATAGCGCCGATTCAATTTAGTAGCGCAATCTGACCAAGATGGCAAACTATCATAGTCAAGCTGTTCTTTGAATCGAGATTCCGTTGCCTGGTCTACTTTTAACATTGCCAAGTGAATTAACATTGCACTTACAATATCCTTGTCATCGCCTAGAGGCTGTAGAGACGAATATAATGCCGATATGGTGTCTATAACACCTCTAAGACTTTAGGCTGAAGGTTTTAGGTTTTGTCATGTAGGGAATTTCAAAGAGTTGAGAAATCGTATTCAAAAATTTGTTGTCATAAACAGCTTTTAAACTGGCTAAAGCCTTTTCATAATTGCAGTCAATGATTTGAAATGCAGACAAGCAAGAAATTAAATGGTTAAATTTCTCGACATTGGACAGTGTGGAATCATTGTGCATCAGACTTTCAAACAGACAAATCAATTTTGTACATTCTGCATGCTTTCCACTGAACTTTGGCAACCGCAGTTTGGGTAACTGTGACGTATGATGTTGACTGAATGACGCCGATAAATCGTGATGACTGAGACGTTCTACCTTCTTAATGGCCGATAAATATAAAGCTTTTGTAGAAATACACATATCTTCCACTGTTGCCCTAGAATCGTTGCTAGGGCTCAATATATCGACGTAAGCTTGTATATCCATTATCTTTTCAATATACCCTTCAAGTAACTCCAGTCGACATTGGAGTTGTATCTGATCAAATGAAATTGTTTTTTCTTCAAACCCGGTCCTTAACCGCTTAATATCTCCTAGAACTTTATAAATGCTTTTGCAAAGTCGCTATTAATTTCGAACTAGCCTTGGCGTCTTTAACATTGCCATCATTAAGCGTGGACATTTTGCACAAGCTAATTAAAAAAATAATTTATCCCAAAAAAAATTTGCTAGAGAAATGGTGATGACTATACACCCGGCTTGAATCAGTAAAACAGGGAAGCAGAATAATGCCGAAAGGAAAATGGCAATGACCTGTGCTCCAATTCTGCTTAGAAACAGAAGCTGCAAAATCAGCGACAATGCTCAAACTAACTACATATATAACGGCTTAAGCAACAGCCGCTGCACAACTCACAAGTACAGCGTTACCTTGTAATAACGATCACGTGCTGACCAAGTGCATAAATCGAATCAAAGAGCACAATAATATATGGTCACCGTAAATTGTTAGGCAAATTTTTGTTGTCTATCCACTCGATTCCAACAGCAAAGAAGGGAAGCAGAAAAAAAAAAACTAAAAATTTCTGCTTCGCAACAGCAGCTGCACAAAATCAGCGACAATGCTCAATATATAAGGGCTTAAGCAACAGCCGCTGTACAACTCACAAGTACATTGTTACCTTCCAGTAATGAACACGGCACGTTGGATAATCAAACCGCTAGTGTTGCGCCCAATTATGCACAAACACAATTAATCTTCTTGTTATACCTTGAACCCATTGAAAATGGGTAAAAAGGGTATAATGTTTTTGTGCAAATGTAAATATATGTTACAGGAAGAAGGAAGCAACTCCGACCCCATAAAGTATATATATTTTTGATCAGCATAGCCAAGTCGATCTAGCTTTGTCCGTCTGTCTGTCCGTCCGTCCGTCCGTCTGTCCGTATGTATGAACGTAAGGATATCAGAACCAATAAGAGCTAGAGACTTAGCTGTAGGTCCTCCTAGTGCCTGCGCAGATCGAGTTTGTTTCCGATAATCGATAATTTACTCCGTTTACAAGTAATCGATAAAAATCGATATCGACATTCTGTTTTTTGAGCAAATTGGGTAAATATTATGAGCTAGAGTCAAACTTGATATGATGCTTGTAGAATATTATATATATATCAAGTATCTTTCATTTTATACCTATCGCCACCTCCCTGCTACCACCTCAAAGAGGGTTCAGGGTATTCTCTAGTCGGGAGCTCCCCACTAGAACCTCTTACTTGTTAATATTAATATATTTAGTTTATTTCAAAATCTGGTGTCCTGTTACTCTATGTTAACAACTTTTATCAGAGTGACATAATTACTTAGCTTAGCGAAAATTGTGGATTTACAATTAGTTTAACAGATTAGACATATATACATATATACACAGAAACGTATTTAGTGGTATTTAATACAGTTTGTGACCTATATATAACGATCGACTAGGTCAGTTGGGTAGGACCTTTTCAAACGCCTCCTTGGCAGGTTTCTTGTCAGGGCATTATAATAGTTGTGAAGCTTTGTTGAGTAGCTCGCTGCTTGCCTGTTGACTACGCCATTGGTACCCTGAGGTCCTTTGCGATGTCGCGTGTACGGATATACCATTCAGCTCCAGCTATTGTGGGCAAGGTTTTGGCCTGAATGATGCGAATTTTGTTCAGATGTGTTTTTGAAGCTATACCGTAGACTTGGAGCCCATAGTGCCACACAGGGGCAAGGATTGCCTTGTAGATGAGGACCTTGTTTCGGGGCGAGATTTTGTTGTTGGAGTTGAGGAACCAATCCATTCGCCTTATCTTAGATTTGATGTTGCTTGTTACAACAGATGCGTGCTTACTAAATGTAAGTCGTCTGTCGAGAGTGACTCCTAGGTACTTGTGTTCACGATTTGGCTCAAGAAGTTCACCATGGAGAAAAAGTCCAGGGCAAGAGTCCTTGCATAGAGACTGGGTAACCGTGGCGCATTTGCCAGGGTTCACTGCGGTGTTCCATCTACAAGCCCAGTTTACAAATCGCTTGAGGTACTCCTGCAGGAGGTCAGTTGCCACGTACACACATTTGTTTTTTCCTAGTATTGCCGTGTCGTCAGCAAACGTGGCCACCAGAAGGTCCTGCCGTGTGCTAGCGCTTGCGGTGGGCATGTCATGTGTCATAGGCTGCATAACGTAAGACCCAAAACGCTGACTTGCGGAACGATCGCTTTTATGCGTTTGATTTGAGCGGCTACGCCATCCTGCACCACTTGAAATGTTCTTTTAGTTAGGAAGCTCGCAACGATGCTAAATAGCTGCGGATTTAGTTTGTCCATGATTTTGTAGAGATGACCTGCGTGCCACACCCGGTCGAAAGCTTGCTGGATATCGAGATATGCTGCCACCGCATACTCCTTTCTGTGGAAACCGTCTAGTATGAAGTTAACTACCCGATAGAGTTGCTCAGGTGTACCGTGCCTGAGTCAGAATCCATGTCTTATGTCTTATCTCCGTACTTTCCAGGATCCTTCTAAGAATACATCTCTCCAGAATTTTCCCAAAGGCAGGCAGGAGGCAGATGGGGCGATAGGATTTCAGCTGGTTGAGATGCTTTCCGCTCTTGTACAGCATAACGATTTGCGACTTCTTCCAGGCCGCTGGAAAGTGACCTAGTCGAAGAGCTGCGTTAAAAATGGAGACAAGAAAAATCACCACTTTGTAGGGTAGTAGCTTAATTGTCCGGTTATCAAAGCAGTCTTCACCGGCTTTGCGGGTCTTAAGACTCTTGATCTCCTGCTACACTTCGTGTACTGTGATTGGTGCCACAGGGAGGGACATTTGGAAGGGCTCCTCCAGGGTTTTGCGCGACTCTTTGTAGCTTGTATTGTGATGCGGTCTCGAACAGCGGGAAGCGCTCCTCCAGATTGCTGGCGAAGGCTTATGCTCTGTCTTTTGGCGATCTAGCCCAGGTGCCGTTGGCATGACGGATGGGAAACATTGGTGCAGCATGCCGTTTATACTACCTGGTGAGCTTCCAGAGTGCGAAATGAGAGCTCACGTCAGTTGTTGCTTCCTCCAGCATGGTGTCTGTGGCATTTCTTTTCAGGATAAGCAGATCCTTCCTGACCCTGTTATCTATACGACGATAAATCCTGTCAATCGTAAGGTCCTGGGTAAGGATATACTCCCTCCTCAGTCTCTTTTTTAGACCTTCCAAAATGGGGGAAAACGTCCTTAAGCGCTGGTTTGTAGGGAGTGTACATATATGCTGGCGCCGCATTGGCGGCTGCGGCATGTACATGGTCCAACAGGGTTTGGACTGCAGCGTCGACGTCCTCGGCTGACAGAATCTCTGTGCTTAGGTTAATCAATCAATTTAGATCGGCCTTAAATCGTTGGATGACCGACCCAGGGGGGACAAGCCTGCGCTTTTTAGGGATCCTTTGTGCAGCCGTATTGATCGTTGTAAGGAGTGGCAGGTGGTCGGAAGATAGATCGTACTCTTCGCAACCACTAGTACACTGTTGGGGATGCCCTTATATATAAAAAATTCAATACAAAAAGGCCTACTTTGCCGGTTGTACGGAAAGTGGGTAGGTCTACCAGTGGCCAGCAGGGAGTGAGTGCGTCATGCAGCGCAGTGCCTCTGCTGTCAGCTCTGTAGATTCCCCACAGTCTGTGCTTTGCGTTGAAGTCACCTCCAACTATGAATTTGGGGCCAAGCTGGTCAAACAGAGAGTCAAATTCAGCTCGGTTCCAAGTGATGTTAGGTGGTAGGTATGCTGCCACAACGAGGATTTCACCGATGGGAGTCTCCACCATGATAGCAGCCAGCTGTGTCTCACTGGAGGTCAGTGTGTTCAGATGGTAGTGTGCTAAATCCTGTTTTGTCAGCACTGCAGCACCGCCTCTGGCTAGTCCTGTAGGGTGATCCGCACGGTAACAGACGTACCCCTCCATTGTTACGTACAAGTTCGTGTGTAGATGTGTTCCTGAGATGAGCATAAAGTATACATCATGTTTTCTCAGAAAACTCTTGAGCTCGTTACCATTTTGGAGGATGCCGCGAGCGTTCCAGCCATTATTTGAGGATAAATGGGAAACCGAGCTGCGGTGTATCTTGCGCATCCTTTACCTCTTTAATGCTTACCAGAATGATTGCAACTGCGGCACTAAGCGCTGCAATGGACTGCTGGAGGCTTTGAAGGATGCTTCCAAAGGACGCGTCTTGCTCCTGAGGACCATGCAGTGGTTGTTGGAGGTTGCTGGGGGTTGGCGGGCTTGTATATGATGACCTGGCCGCAACGCATCAGCATACGACAGGCCCTGTTGTACAATTCGAGAATGTACAAACTGCTGACTGGTTCTTAGTTCATGTTGAGGATGACTATATCCTGTAGGAGGGGAGACATTGATGGCCGGCTGCCTGGCATTTAGTCTCACCTGATAGCTTTTGCATCTTTTATAGGAGGCAGCATGGTTTCCCTCGCAGTTGAAGCATCGCAGTCACTGTTTTGTTTGCCACTGTATTGGCCTGGCACTGCTCAGAGTTTGTCCAATGGGACTAACCGCACCTACCAACCTTGGGCTGTTAGACAATAGTTTTTGGTGTGGTCGAACTCGAAGCAGCGGAAACACTGCATTATGCTGTTATTCTTCCTCGGGAGCTCAATAATGACCCGTTGACGGCCAACCTTGTTGAGTCGCAGCGTTCCCCTGTTATTGGGTGCCTGCTTGAGATCAACAAACCAGAAGTTGCGACTTGGCGAGTCGTTGGTGAAGTCTACGCATCACTTGTAGACTGTGTGGCGCCCAGACTGTGTGGCGCCCAGCCTGTATGTTCGTCACCGTGTGGCCGTGCAATGTGAAGGCAGCTTCAATCTGGCTACTGGGAGTAGAAGCGGCCAGATTTTTAACCACAACGCGGTATGGTCTGTCTTCCTTTAGGCAGAAGTGGGTAAATTGCACTCTTGCAATTGCTCTGTGGGTGTCGGCATCTTTGGCGTATATTCTCAGATAGCCAGAGGGAGAGACCTTGAACTCAAAGGCAGCTGGGGCCACTGCCTGATCTATGGTTTCATGCATTGCGACAATATTGTTGACTCCTGGGACTGTTATCGGCCTTGGTTTGGAGATCTTCTTCGCAGCTTGCTGTTGGTCTGGGGCTAGGACGCTTTGTCGTCATTGTCCATTTCGTCGTCATCGATGACAGAGGCGTCCTCCTGAGGCTCAAGGGGAGCATATCAGTTACTCGTGGAAGCGGTAATAGGAGTTACCGGCCTAGCTCCAGCGCGGCTGGTGTTGCGATTATTAATCGGCTTCCCTTTTTTTACGGCTTCGGCCAACAATGTAGTCTCACGCCGTTTTTTTTTGAGAACCTTTTGGCAATTTACCCATGGCCAATGGAAGGCTGACGTAGCACCTACGTTCTTGACTGGACCATGAGAGGAGTATGAGGCACAAGAAGCAGCTGCCAAGGAGGGACTCTGGCTGCCAGGCGGGGTGGACTGTAAGGTCGGATTGGCTTTGGGGCGGGTCCAGATGAGCGGCTCGGCTTGTGCCTGTTGAGGCAGATGTCCTGCAGTCGCTGCTGAATGACGCTGTGGTTGTTGTGGTTGTTGCTGTCGTTGTGCTGACAGCGCCATGCCGGCTGACCGCGAGGTAGAGGCGCCGTTCCGGTTTGCGCTATTGGCGAGCATGAATTCGTAGTTCCGGTAAAAATCTTCCAGTGGCCTGCTTCCATCGAGCCGATTGATATTAGTGGCCATGTTAGTAGGGGGGGTTGCTGAGCTGTTCGGCACCGGATAGATTGGCGAATGAATTTGTTCGCCTTGAGGTCGGTTGTTTGTAGCCATTGTTCTTTAGTTTGTTATTTTTTTTCCAGCAGGGAGAAAAAATAAAAATAAATAAATAAAAAACAAAACAAGTTTTGTGACTTTAGTGTCAGCACTGTCACTGCAGCGACTGTTTTGCCAGCACTATCAGTGCAGCTGCAATTGAGCTTTGGAAGCTCTTTCGCGAAAGCTTTGTTTTACTCGCGCACACACACACGCACTTGGGTTGTGATCAGCTGAGCGCCGCTTTTTTTTAAAGAACTTGTTCACTCGCACTGCTCGCGGTAATTTCTTTGTTAAGATAATTGTTAATTTTTTAAACACTCCTTGAGTATAGTTTACCCACTATATGCGAGATTTATATGGATTGCCCTGGGGCGGTTTTTACTCAGTGTCACTGTCACTTTCTTTGTTTATGCCTGCTGCCAGCGGTGCACTAACACGCACACACACTCGAGACTGCAATTTTCACACCCGATCTCCAAAGAAACATAAAAGTGAGAAACACAAAAGTAGTGCTCCTTGGTACAGTATGGCTCGACAGTTTAGCAATTAGCAAATGTGCTATGCCTTGTTTCTCGCAATAGTCTTTGAATATACGTTACGTACATATTGTGCCCTTATTAGAATGGATAAAATTTCTAACAGAATGTCTTTGCAAGCAATTTATTACTTCATCCACACGTGTGCTGCGGGTCGGGTACAACAACACAAATTTAGAAAACCCATCCACCACCACTGAATGTTGTTATAACGTTTGCTAGTTAGCTCAATTGGGTCTACGTGATCAATTTAATAAATAAAAAACAAATAAATAAATGCTGCGGAATGGACTGTCACTGTCTTCTTGTTCTCAGATGATTGCATTTCCAATGATATTTTTAAATTTCTGGAGTTGTGCCCATTCACTTGGGACTTGTCCTAAAAATGCAGGACCATTAAACCAGAGCGGACAAACTAAATCATCTACATCTATGCCCCTAGAAACAAGATCAGCTGGATTCGCTTCTGACCCACATGCCGCCAGTGAACAACCTTGCACTAACATTGTCATCTGATATTCTAATGTTCCCAGATCTCTTTTGTCTGCGTAGTTCAGCGTGAGACATTTGGAGATAGCGCTCCAATTTAGGGGAACATTATACGACTCGAGGGCCGTGTCAGCATTGCCAGTGATTTTGTTTCTCATTGTATGCAATATGCCGAAGTATTTCGGCGAACCTGCTTCAGCTGCATAGGCTGAGAGTATTCAATCTACACTCTTTTTCCATGAGCTAAATTTCGCTGGGTTGCCGGAAAATTCTCTGAGGCTTTTAACTTCGGAACTCTGTCCAAGTCATTCAAATTGTGGTTGACAGTTATTGTTTGGTCGTCTACATCACTAAACTCCCTAGAAGGGCTAACTAATTGCTTTACTAACGTCGGCAATTGTTGTGCAAAAAACTGGCTAACCGTGGCTGATATCACCTATTCTGCGTTATTCGCCATGCCTCTATTCTGTAGATGTTCGTTTTATCTGTCAAGATGTCGTTGTTGCTGTCTGTTCAAGTTATGTCCGCCTACCTGTGGTTGATTGATACTATTGGGCTCCTAACTAAATTGCTTTCATTGGCCATAAAAAAGAAGTATTACTAGTATTGTATATTTTAGGATATTTTTGAAGTATTTTTAAATCCAGCATTAGTTTTCTTATTCTATATTTTGATTGATTGATTTGTATCGTTGTTGTTTTCTTTTTAAAACCAGTGGCTGGTTTCTTCCTTTGACTTAGGAATCGCAATCCCTTGGGAATCGCAAAGTTGGAAATTAGTTATACTACGTTTGTAGTGTTTATGTTTGTTTATCGTTTTACACTTCTTTATCTTGCTTATTGCTCTACAATGTTTTTGTATTACTTATTCTTACAATTCCATTTGTTTGTTTTTCACTTAATTTCTAACTTACAGTAATATCCCTGATTTGGCAACCTCCCCTGCCGGTCCGGATTTCATACTTTTTGCAGCCTTTGGGTATCTACTGGGGATCCTGCGACCAGTCTTCGTTGAGAGTATCCTACGGGCGGGCCTTACAAGATGTATTGTCCACCGATGGTCAAATAAACAATTAAGTTCCAATTGCCTTTCGCGAATTTTACCAGTCGTTGAATTTAATTAATGAGAGTTGCACTGGTTTTGATTTCGCGTATAACAGACTAACGACTTACGTAGAAGCGTTTTGTTCTTTTGTAAAACGAGCCGGTCCCTGCTCGGGCGCCAGTTAATTCCAAAGTTTATTAAACGATGAAAAAAATATAATTTTAAGGGAATCAAGTCTTCCTTTTATTGATATCAATTTGCAACTAAATAAACTTAAATCAATTCTATCCCTAGTAACCTGTGGCTTAGCGGCAGCGGCGTGCTGATGTTATTGGCCCGACACCAAGTCAGCATTTTGATGCACTTCTTATGAGGTGTTGCAATGCTTACTGGGACTGTATGAATTTAATAATATATATTCTTGATCAATAAATTAAGTATACATATAACATAATATAATATAATATAATATAATATAATATAATATAATATAATATAATATAATATAATATAATATAATATAATATAATATAATATAATATAATATAATATAATATATAATATAATATAATATAATATAATATAATATATAATATAATATAATATAATATAATATAATATATAATATAATATAATATAATATAATATAATATAATATAATATAATATAATATAATATAATATAATATATAATATAATATAATATAATATAATATAATATAATATAATATAATATAATATAATATAATATATATAATATAATATAATATAATATAATATAATATAATATAATATAATATAATATAATATAATATAATATAATATAATATAATATAATATAATATAATATAATATATAATATAATATAATATAATATAATATAATATAATATAATATAATATAATATAATATAATATATAATATAATATAATATAATATAATATAATATAATATAATATAATATAATATAATATAATATAATATAATATAATATAATATAATATAATATATAATATAATATAATATAATATAATATAATATAATATAATATAATATAATATAATATAATATAATATAATATAATATAATATAATATAATATAATATAATATAATATAATATAATATAATATAATATAATATAATATAATATAATATAATATAATATAATATAATATAATATAATATAATATAATATAATATAATATAATATAATATAATATAATATAATATAATATAATATAATATAATATATAATATATATATAATATAATATAATATAATATAATATAATATAATATAATATAATATAATATAATATAATATAATATAATATAATATAATATAATATAATATAATATAATATAATATAATATAATATAATATAATATAATATAATATAATATAATATAATATAATATAATATAATATAATATAATATAATATATATAATATAATATAATATAATATAATATAATATAATATAATATAATATAATATAATATAATATAATATAATATAATATAATATAATATAATATAATATAATATAATATAATATAATATAATATAATATAATATAATATATAATATAATATAATATAATATAATATAATATAATATAATATAATATAATATAATATAATATAATATAATATAATATAATATAATATAATATAATATAATATAATATAATATAATATAATATATAATATAATATAATATAATATAATATAATATAATATAATATAATATAATATAATATAATATAATATAATATAATATAATAATATAATATAATATAATATAATATAATATAATATAATATAATATAATATAATATAATATAATATAATATAATATAATATAATATAATATAATATAATATAATATAATATAATATAATATAATATAATATAATATAATATAATATAATATAATATAATATAATATAATATAATATAATATAATATAATATAATATAATATAATATAATATAATATAATATAATATAATATAATATAATATAATATAATATAATATAATATAATATAATATAATATAATATAATATAATATAATATAATATAATATAATATAATATAATATAATATAATATAATATAATATAATATAATATAATATAATATAATATAATATAATATAATATAATATAATATAATATAATATAATATAATATAATATAATATAATATAATATAATATAATATATATAATATAATATAATATAATATAATATAATATAATATAATATAATATAATATAATATAATATAATATAATATAATATAATATAATATAATATAATATAATATAATATAATATAATATAATATAATATAATATAATATAATATAATATAATATAATATAATATAATATAATATAATATAATATAATATAATATAATATAATATAATATATAATATAATATAATATAATATAATATAATATAATATAATATAATATAATATAATATAATATAATATAATATAATATAATATAATATAATATAATATAATATAATATAATATAATATAATATAATATAATATAATATAATATAATATAATATAATATAATATAATATAATATAATATAATATAATATAATATAATATAATATAATATAATATAATATAATATAATATAATATAATATAATATAATATAATATAATATAATATAATATAATATAATATAATATAATATAATATAATATAATATAATATAATATAATATAATATAATATAATATAATATAATATAATATAATATAATATAATATAATATAATATAATATAATATAATATAATATAATATAATATAATATAATATAATATAATATAATATAATATAATATAATATAATATAATATAATATAATATAATATAATATAATATAATATAATATAATATAATATAATATAATATAATATAATATAATATAATATAATATAATATAATATAATATAATATAATATAATATAATATAATATAATATAATATAATATAATATAATATAATATATAATATAATATAATATAATATAATATAATATAATATAATATAATATAATATAATATAATAATATAATATAATATAATATAATATAATATAATATAATATAATATAATATAATATAATATAATATAATATAATATAATATAATATAATATAATATAATATAATATAATATAATATAATATAATATATAATATAATATAATATAATATAATATAATATATAATATAATATAATATAATATAATATAATATAATATAATATAATATAATATAATATAATATAATATAATATAATATAATATAATATAATATAATATAATATAATATAATATAATATAATATAATATAATATAATATAATATAATATAATATAATATAATATAATATAATATAATATAATATAATATAATATAATATAATATAATATAATATAATATAATATAATATAATATATAAATATAATATAATATAATATAATATAATATAATATAATATAATATAATATAATATAATATAATATAATAATATAATATAATATAATATAATATAATATAATATAATATATATATAATATAATATAATATAATATAATATAATATAATATAATATAATATAATATAATATAATATAATATATAATATAATATAATATAATATAATATAATATAATATAATATAATATAATATAATATAATATAATATAATATAATATAATATAATATAATATAATATAATATAATATAATATAATATAATATAATATAATATAATATAATATAATATAATATAATATAATATAATATAATATAATATAATATAATATAATATAATATAATATAATATATAATATAATATAATATAATATAATATAATATAATATAATATAATATAATATAATATAATATAATATAATATAATATAATATAATATAATATAATATATAATATAATATAATATAATATAATATAATATAATATAATATAATATAATATAATATAATATAATATAATATAATATAATATAATATAATATAATATAATATAATATAATATAATATAATATAATATAATATAATATAATATAATATAATATAATATAATATAATATAATATATATATAATATAATATAATATAATATAATATAATATAATATAATATAATATATATATAATATAATATAATATAATATAATATAATATAATATAATATAATATAATATAATATAATATAATATAATATAATATAATATAATATAATATAATAATAATATAATATAATATAATATAATATAATATAATATAATATAATATAATATAATATAATATAATATAATATAATATAATATAATATATAATATAATAATATAATATAATATAATATAATATAATATAATATAATATAATATAATATAAT